>JARHVA010009540.1:0-300467 GCA_037957365.1 Torreya grandis
GAGGATAAATTTTGAGACTTTTAGTTTGTGTCCATGGTGGTTTATGGACATTTTATATCCCTTAATTTTATTAATCTAGTCATTCAAGTTAACCAATCACTAACAAGCCTAATGATGCAAATAGTGAGAAACCTAGGCAGAAGTGAGAAGATGATTAGGGATGTATTATCATGGATTAGAAATTAATACAAGTGTATGGATAATTTTTTAAAATAATTTTAAGACATTTTTATTCTAGATATAATGTTTGGAGGTTAGTGGATATGATGAAAATATTGCTCATAATTTGACCTGTCTGGTTCAAATGAGATAGTGAGGTACAAGGTCATGATATTAGTCTAAAAGGCCAATATTTACATTTAACCATGATATATTTATATATAATAAAGGTATAATTATACCATAGGATAATCAACATGCATCATGAGTCTTTTTAGGTGGTCTTATAGGTGTTTAAGGTCAAAATCACCATGACTGGCCTTCAAGGTAAACTAGCAGTTTTGGGTAAGCAAGTTACAGTAATGAGTTTGAGACTCTATGCCTTGAGTTGATGTATATAATTCACATAATTTTTTTTTGGTATTTTAGTTATCTATCCATTTTTTTTCATAATCTTGGAATTCATTTAAGTGATTATAATGTTGAAGTCAAAATTGGTTGATTGGTTTAGGTTTGACTGTGTACTGAAGACAAAAGATTGGTCTGCAAGACCAATATTTGACATTGTACCTTGTGATATTTAAACTTGATAATGATATATATATTTAAAATAATATTTTAAATGTTTTATTGGTCATGGTAAGTTATCCTTTAGGTGTCATAAGTTTAAGTTTCCATGATTGTGTTTTGAGGCTAGTTGGTAGTTCTAAGTGGGCTATTTGGAGAGAAGGGTTTGATTTATTTTTCCCTAAGTTGTGAAGTATAAATCATAGGGTGATGACCCTAATGTCATTTATATTATTTATATGTGATTTTTTACCATATTTGTTTGTAAAAATTGTGTTTATGCTTCAGTTATTCAATACAAATGTTTTGTGTGTATGAAGGCCTAATTGTGAATAGTGTTAATGGTGTGCTTCAAGTGGTGGTTGGAGATAAAAAGTGTTTTGGAGACTATATGATATTATATATTATATATTTTAGTATAATATTATATTCTCATATTGTTTTTTTTATTTTGGAAGCATTCTAAGAAAGACAAAGTATAATGTGCTCTAATGAAGACCTAATGGAATTTGGTCTCCTTAAGGCCTAAAAGAGAAATTAGCTAATGTATTATTTTATTAATGTTTGAAACGTGTTATAAGACCTATTTTAAGGTTAATAAAAATATTAAAGTGTGCATTTATGACCAAAGTGTGTGAGAGGTAGTGACTTATATAAGTGTGTAGAGTGCAAGCGAATAAATGAGTGTGTAGAGTGCAAAGACCTAATTATGTGTAAATGACCAAAGGCCTAATTATGTGTAAATGAGTTTGTAGAGTGCAAGTGAATAAAATAGTACATTGGTGAGTAGAATAAGGTCTTGTAGACCATTATTTTAGTGGATAATATTTTTGATGAATATTTTACATAGGTTATATGTATGATTATCAAGGTAATATGACCTAATCAAGTCAATGAGAGGACTAGTTCAATGAAGAAGCCTATAAAGTAGTTTGAGAGAGATTGAAGAGAGAGAAGAGATGAACAAGGAGACCGTAATTTTTTTTAAAATAATTTTTTTTTTCTAAATGTGATAAATGGTTTTAGGTTGATGATTTAGTTTTGATTCATCTAGAGGGTTGGTTCCTCTTTGTAAGTTGGTGCTTGTTAAAGCCTAGTTGAGTTGGTACTTAGGTATTTGGGGTTGGTGCTACATGTGAAGTGGGTGATTCACTAAATTTAGTGTTTGTATTTTAGGAATTTAGTCCATTTGTTTATATTATTGGTATTTATTTCCCTTGATGGTTTACTGCATATGTGACGTGTTCTTATGTTTTATGCTTATATGGTTATGTGTTTATGCTTGAAATATCTATATATGTTTTATGATTGCTTAAGTGAGATTTATAAGAAAAGTTTTGAAGATTGATTCACCCCGCCCCCTCACCCCCCCCCCCCCCCCCATCATTAATTTTTATCTAAAAATTTGGAATCAGATTAAGTCCTTTTAGATAGGCCTAACATCCTAAATGTGATCCTAAGAAGCATAAACATGGATTATGATGATGACAATATTTATCATGATAGTAATTAAGGTCTATTCATATAAATGTATAATGGATGTTGTTCAAATGGTAAGAGTCTCATGAAAAAATACTTTTAGATTAGAAGAAAATTGTAATTATTAAACATAGAGTTGGATCATAATCCATATTTTAATTAATGTCAAGAGTATTCTTTGTCAACTAAGGATTATGAAGAGGCCCAGTCAAACGTCAATCCTAAGTTGATAGTCAAGCCTAGAAGGACATTAAAGAAAATTGAATCTTGTGAGAGTATGGAGATATGAGAATCTCTTAAAAAAAATTTGTTCTAGTTC
This sequence comes from Torreya grandis, assembly GCA_037957365.1. Classification (NCBI taxonomy): domain Eukaryota; kingdom Viridiplantae; phylum Streptophyta; class Pinopsida; order Cupressales; family Taxaceae; genus Torreya; species Torreya grandis. The sequence goes on from JARHVA010009540.1 coordinate 2,525, forward strand.
CCTATAGATAAGGTGATTCCATTAGGCTACATGGAGACACTCACTAGTAAGTAAAATCATGATGGATTCTTGTTGATCTTTAATAGGTATTGTATGTCAAGAAGGTATGAAGACATGTTGAAGATTATTGAGTCTAAGATGGAAGTGTGGTATTTTGTAATATTGAGAGGTAATTATTTGATATATGGTTGTAGTTAATCTTGATCTATGTTGAGATTTTGTCTTGGTACCAAGGTTCTTAATCTATGCTAGATGTGGTTTGTGTGTACTATTGATTGATATGGGGAGCATGGTTGTGTAGTTCTATATGATCTTTCTTTGTTGAGTTGTTGAATTAATTGATATATGATTGGTATAAGGGGGATCTTGTTATCTCTAATTCATTTTTCAAGAAATTTTTTGCATTTTTTTAATCTAAATAGAGGTAAGCATGGATCTAGAAGGAGCATGATTTTTGAGATGTTTTATTATTCTATTTATTGAGCTAGTTGTGAGAGAGAGTTGACTGTTATATTTGCATAAATATGACCTTAAGGTAATAAAAGACCAAAGAACATGTTGTATAGACTTAAATTTCATATCATGAAGAAGATGAGTTATGACATAGGTCTATCATAATAAAGTATGTAAGCATAAACCTAGTTTACAAAATGATGCAAGAAAGATGTCATGATGAGGTGTATGCCATGGTGGCTTGAAAAACATGAAGAATAAATATTGATGAAATAAGAACATATTAAATAACATATTTACATGACATGAGTGATCTCTTCTCTAGCATTGAGGACTAAATTTTTCCCTTGGAATAATATATTTGATTGCAGATAGACCTAATAGACATGGTGGACAAGCATTGATTATAGAGATGTTTTATGCTCATAGGAAATGAGTGTGATTTATATAAGAATTTTAAGATGACTTTTGGGTCATGTATCACAATTATATATGCTTGGTATTCCTTGCCTGAGTGAGATGAGGATGATCAAGTAACATAAAAATATGGAAGACAGTGAACTAGGTGTTTTATAGACCTAATGAGAAGTAAACTAATACAAGAAGGTTTGTCATGATGTAGATGAATCAGATATGGCTTATGGAGATAATAGAATGATATAAGGATTATTTATGATGTAAAAAAATGTTTAAAGTCCAATAGGAAATCAAAATATATTTTTATTTATTATGTGACTCAAGAAAAGTATGGACAAAAGGGGAGATTGTTAGATCTATGATTTAAAGGATCAAGGTAGATCTGAAAAAGTTCAAGTTAGTATGTAGATATATTTGAGGTTGATGTTAGATATTTAAGGATATTAATAATAATCAAAAGTTGATATGGATCTCTATATGTAGTTCAGATGTAGATGACATAAGAGGCATGATTTCTTGAGGAGAAACTAAAGCGTTCTATAAGTTGTCTGCAACAACTAGTATGAGCCTAAGGTGAGTTTTTGGTCAACATTTCCTTGTGTTTTTTTTGAAGTTAAGGTCCAAGGATCAGATAGTTTTTTATGGAAGACCATTTATCATTATTGTCAAGGGGGAAAAAGACCAATTTGGCGGAGAAGAGATTGATCAGACTATAGTGTGTTTTGTCATCAATGACAAAGGGGTAGTTTGTTGGCATAGTATTGTCATTGATGTCAATATAATGTCATAAATGTCAAAGTGTGTTTTGATAGATGTATAAAATGAGCAAGGCCAAATGTCATTGGGTGTTTTTAAGGTCATGACATGTAAATAATAGGTCAAGGCATAAAGTGTCTTATAAAGCCTTGTCTAGACCTTGTGAGAAGGAATGTGTAGGTAGCATGGTGAAGTGAGTGAGATTATGCATCTAATAAGTTTTTTTATGTTTCATGGTATTTATAGTTAGGTGTATAATCCTTCATAAGTTTTTTAAGGCATGCCTTTAATTACAAGTGCTTGAGAAGCCTAGTCATGGCACTATTCATGGCATGTAAAGTCCTAGTGAGGAGGTTTGAGCATAGTGGCTTGGTCAAATGGATGAAAAGAGGCATAATAGGATATATGAGGTTAATTTTTTAGTTATATGACGTTTTAGATAACTCATTATAATTTCAAGGTGATCCTATAGAGGTAGGACTCATAGATATGGTTTGTAACTAGACCATTTCTAGACCCTACTTGGATAACAAACCATCATGAGATTTTATCAAGATATATGAAGAATGATTGAAATTTTTTGAGCATGTGATATGTTTTTTATCATGTGAGTGAAGTATTGATATCCTTAAAATAGGTTTGAAGGTTAGTTCAAGACCTAATAAGGTGTGAAGACGCAGGTATATAAAGTAAGATGATGAAAACATGGCCTAATGAGGTATCAGTATTAGTTTCCAAGGAATATATGAGTAGGTTAGAATTTACAAAGGTGATTAAATATTTTTTAAGCATGTTAATGAAGTTTCAAGTCAAATTTTGAAGGTTAAGGCAAGAAAAAGTGTTTTAAGCTCTCTCGAGTGCATAGGATGAAGAGTTGCAAACTCAAGGACTTTCAAGGGTTCATTGGCACATGTAACCTATACATGGTAACCTAATATATTCATTTTAGATTGGTAAGGTTCCTATTTTAATCTTCCAAGCATTAGTCTTTTAAATGAGGGGCTAATCTTTATGAATGATTGCTAATAGTGGAAGATGGTTTAAACCCTAAAGGAACCCTAATAGTGACTCAATATGAAATAAGTTATTCTAAAGTGATCGAAATGGATTGGAATGTATATTTAATTAATTTTAGGTTGTATTAAACTCTCACAAGCACTTTTAGGTGTGATTGGTTTATTAGGTGTGTAATTAGACCCTACAAGAAAGTTCTTTTTTCTCATAAATTTTTTGTAGCAGTTAAAGTTGAACAAGCCAATGTTTCTAAATGGATGAAGGATAAAGTTTGAGAATTTTATTTTGTGTCCATGTTTATTTTTAGATAGGTTATATCCCTCAGGTTTACTAAACTAATCATCCAAGTTAACTAGTCATTATAGGCCTAATGATGCAAATAGTGAGAAACCCAGGCAGAAGTGAGAAGATGATTAGGGATGTATTATCATGGATTAAGAATGAATCCAAGTGAATGGAGACATTTTTAAATAATTTTAATACATGTTCATGTTGGATAGAATTTTTGAAGGTTAGTAGATATGATGAAAATGTTGCTCATAAGTTGACCTCTTTGGTTCATATGAGATAATGAGGTACAAGGTCATGAGATTGGTATGCAAGACCAATATTTCAATTTTAACATGTTATATTTCTATCTAAAAATGGTATAATTATTTCATATGATAATAAAAATGTATAATGAGTATTTTTAAGTAGTCGTACAGGGGTTGAAGGCCAAAATCACCATGACTAGTCTTCAAGGTAAACTGGCAATTTTGGGTAAGCAAGTTGCAGTAATGAGTTTGAGACTCTATGCCCTTAGTTGATGTATCTAATGAAAATAATGTTGTTTTTTGTGAATTTAATTATATATGCATTATTTTAATAATATTATAAGTTAGTTAAATTTATTGTAATGTTGAAGCCAAAATGGGTTGACTGGTTCAAGTTTGATTGTGTGTATTGAAGATAAAAGATTGGTCTACAAGACCAATATTTGACATTATAACTTATTATATTTGTACTTGAGAATTGTGTGTGTGTGTGTGTGTGTGTAAAATAATATTTTTAATGTGTTATTAGTAATTGTAAGTTATCCTTAAATTTTTATAAGTTCATGTTTCTATGACTATGTTTTGAGGCTAGTTGGTAGTTCTGAGTGAGATATTTGTAGAGAAGGGTTTGAGTCATTTTACCTTGAGTTGTGAAGTCTAAAGCATATGGTGATTAACTTGAGGTCATGTAAATCATGTATATTTTTTTCTATAGTTTTTTGTAAATTTTTTGTTTATTCTTTAGTTGTTCAAGATAGACTTTTTGTGTGTATGAAGGACTAATTGTGAACAACGCTAATGGTGTGCTTCAAGTGGTGGTTGGAGCTAAAAAGTGTTCTGGAGCCTAGATGATATTAGGAAGGGTATATATAAGTTGAATATGATATTTACATATTTTTTGTGGATTTTATGAGCATTCAAAAAAATATAAAGTATAACATGCTCTAATGAAGGCCTCATTAAATTAGGTCTCTTTAAGGCCTAAAAGAGAAATCGGTCTATTAAGTTATGTCCAACTTAATGTATTTTTTTATTCATGTTTTAAACATGTTATAAGAACCTATTTTAAGTGTAATTCAAGTATTAAATCTTCATGGTTTACCAAGGTGTGTGAGATCAAGTGATTTATATAAGAGTAAGAATTATTAGCCCTAATTATGTGTGAGCGAGTGTGTAGAGTACAAGTGAATAAAATAGTACATAGGTAAGCACAAGAAGGTATTATAGACGATTAGAGGAGTGGATATGATATATCATTAATATTTTATAGAGTTTATGTGTATAAGGATCAATTTCATATGACCTAATCAAGTCAAGAAGAGGACTAGTTGAGTGAAGAAGCCTAGAAGGCATTTTGAGAGGGATTAAAGAGAGAGAAGAGATGAAGAAGGACATCATAATTTTATATATAAGAAACAAAGTGTTATAAAGGTGATCAAAGGTTTTAGGTGGCTGAGTTGGTGTTGAGTCATCTTGGGGGTTGTTTCTTCCTTACAAGTTGGTGCTTAGCTAGTTAGGGTTTGTGTTCCATGTGAAGTGGGTGCTTCACTAAATTTGGTGTATGTATTATAAGACTATAGTCCATTTGCATATATCAGTGGGTTTTCTTCTCCTTGAGGTTCCCCACATATGTGATGTGTTATTGTGTTTCATGCTTATATGCTTAAGTGTTTATGCTTACAAGAACTATATATGTTTCATGATTGTTTAAGTGATATTGTTAAGAAAAGTTTTGAAGATTGATTCATCCCCCTCTCAATAAGTTTACTTCCAACACAAAATGTTTCTATATGAAGGCTATGGATAATATAATGGATAAGGTGATCAATCAAGAGTCTTAAAATAAGATGTTAATGATATTTCAACACTTAAACTCAACAAACCATTTGATACAATTCATATGACCTATGAAAAGACAATTAACCCATATAGAGGCATGAATGGAAAGGACAAATGCAAGGACATGATACAACTATCACTAATATTCATCAATAATTCATCTCAACTACACTGAATGCAATACTAAAAAGTATAACTTAACTTGAATTTTATTCAAAGGCAATGTAGTCATATAAAATGTGAATATTAGTAAATTTAGTGAGGCTTGTGACACCCAACCCATAGGTCCCTCTTATTTTCTCTCATGACCCTCATAGGCATCTTTTCACTAATTCTTAGTCATCTATAGCCTTCCAAAGTGATTCCACCTCCTCCAACTAGTATTTTTAGTGATGATTCCATCCCCCTAGGCCCCATTCCTTCAAGACTATAGAACCCAACTTGGAATATAGCACCAAACCCTAGGATGTCCATTTTTGATGCTCCTATCTAAGTGCATTTTACCTCCAACAATCAATTTTATCTATTTCTTATTCTTATTATTGTCAGCCTAACACAAATACATTCAACCCATGACTAAGAAATCCTTATAAAAGTCCATTCAAAGGTAATTTAGAAGGGGTTATAAATTATTACAAAGCAAAAAAGAATACAAGCAATACCACTAAGGTAATCTTATTTATTCTCTACATATAACCAACTAATACTAATACAATATTATTCAAATCCTTACACCAATCCCTAGCCACCTCAAACACATCTGATTTAGCATTTTGCATCTTCATACACACTATTGCACAAAGCAGATAAAGTGGGAGAATTGCATATGGCTTGATCCCTCTTCAGATTATTGGTATGTAGGTAGCATGCCCACATAAGGGGTGTGGATACATGTTTCGTGCATCTTACACACACTAAACCTCCCCCTCTTTCTCAATTTTTTTCAAAGCATAATGGATTCTAGGGTTTAAAGACTAAATCATTTCTACAAGGAGTTCTACAGACATCCAATAGTCAAAATTTCACAAACAGACTCACACAGACACAACAAATAAAATCTACAAAGCTAAGGTCTCCTAGACAATAATGGTAGAAGAGGACTATAACACTATACCCTAGGTTGTCTTCGTTCATCACTCCTATCGAATCATAAAATGAAGGTTAGATCCTAATTTGTGACACTACCCCAGTCTTGCATAGTGAATTTTAGATCTTGCAACAATTATATCAGTTAGTTTCTAGCTAAGTCTTATTTTCTCTCCCCTATTACTATTTTTAGAAATACTCAAATTATAGTTAAATTATACAAATTAGTAGCTTAATTATTTTATATTTATTTACTAATTTAATTAACTCAGACCCTTAACTAAATTATGAATAATACACCAATATTCCCAAAATTATTAAATCATTTGGTGAACCCAACTTCATTTGCACATAAAAACCCTAGAGACCTTAGGGTAAATCTCCTACTAATTTTTCCTATGTTTTTCTTTTTCACCTACATAATAAAATTAGAAATTAGTATTAAATTTTAAAATTTCTTAGTAATTTTAAAATAATTTTCTTTCAAACCCTAGTTGCCCATAATAGGTCCTAATATTTTCCTTACAGTATTTTTCCTATAATTTTTTAATTTTTTACTTACATATTTAAATCATAAATTTTTATCAAATTTTAAAATTCCTTAGTAATTTTAAAAATAATTTCACTAAAAACCCTAGTTGTATGTACTAGTTCCTATTTGCTTTTTGAGGTATCACCTTACATCTAAATTCAGATTTCACATAATAACAATAATGGATCTCACTTATTTACACATATTTCTTGCATTTCTTGTAAATAATAAGGAGACCATACTCAATCCTATAATGTAAATGAATTATGAAGTTTACCATATGTTAGTACAAATCTTCATTCTTTGCATTTCATGCTTACTTTTCATTGTATGGGATGATATAAAGAAATTTATTGTTAAACATAATAAGATCCCTCTCCTTTAAATCAATTTGTACTTGGATTTAATACAAAATTTCATTCCTTGATTTGTATCTCTCATATGGAAAAATTTTCAACTTTATCTTGCTAGACACATTAGAAATATCATAGCACATGGTAAATATTTTTATACATTCATGCATAATTTCATGCTTTCTACAATTTACTTTGTATCTCTCATATGGAAAAAATTTCAAGTTTATCTTGATAAACACATTAGAAATATCATAGCACATGTCAAAGTTCTTTATGCATTAATGAATAAATTCATTCTCTTTCTCCCTTATTTTCTATCTCTCATGTGGAATGATATTTATAAACATATTGTTATACAATTTATTACTCCAATTTCATGAATTTCATTTCAAGTTCATGAGTTCTACCTAGATGCATATAACTCATTGGCTAATTTTGAGTATTTTGCTATCACTACTAGACACAATCAAACACTAACAGTTATGTCTATCCCTTCTACCTTCAAAATTGGTACATAAAGCTCTTAATCTATACCTACTAATAGGTCTATGCCTATAATAGATCATGTAGTACATGTTATCACCCAAGTTTATAAAGATAGGTAGGATGATTACACACATGGTTATAACTTTATCACTCAGGTTATCACCCCTTCAAACATAGTTTCAATTTTCAAGCTACTTCAATGATTGGATATTTACAAATATGTGTTGTATACAATCTTTCACAATACTGGAATTCTTATTTCTATCAAACTAGGTTATGTTTCATCTATCATCAACATAATGCAATGGACGAAAGAACATATTTCCTTTGAAAAAGAGGATTTACCCCTTTGACACATCATTGAACAACATATAATTTTATGTATTCATTTAAGAATTAATGATGTGCGTGTAAAAAGAGTGTTAGTTGATAATAGTTTAGGACTCAACATTTGAAACATTTCTTTTCTTAAACATCTTAATATACAACCTTATGATCTAGACCATTTTGATATGAACATCAGAAGTTTTGATAACATTCCATAGAAAGTCATGGGTCAAATAACACTCAATATTACTTTTAGACCTAAGACACTACCAACTACTTGACAATTCATGTCAAATGACCTCAATTATAATTTATTATTTTTTCGGCCTTGGATTCATGATATGTATGTAGTTCCTTCTACACTTCATGCTTGTTTAAAATTTAGTCACAAAGGCTACATCTACACATGCCCAATAGACAATGAATGTTTTAAATATTGATAGGTTTTTGAATCTCTGTAGAATTATATTCTATACTTTAACCTACATAATATACCTACACAACCCACTACTTATAGTGCACCCTTAGACCATGCAACACATCAGATAATTCCATGTTTTGTCATAACACTGACACCAAATCACTAGTTACTTCCCCTATTGCACTTAAATGTCTTAATAAGATGGGATATCATGGAAAAGGTCTTGGAAATAATGAATAATGAATCATCAATCTTGTCAAGGCATCAACACAACATGGAAGGTAAGGATCAAGATATCATCTTACCCTTCTTCATGATAAACCTTCTTCTACAGCTTCAGAGCATATAAACTTTTGTTCACCCATTACATTGGTAGACCACACCATTAATCATACTTAAACATTATCATTGATTTATCCTAATCTCATTGATGATACAATTTCACCAAATATATACACATTAGATAAATTCTCTAACGATGACTCCCTCCTACAATTTATTAGAGCATATGAGGATCTCCCATCTTGCTATCATAAAAATAGATTTCCTCATCACATAAATGCCCATGCATAATTTAAAGAAAATGTATATTCTCCCATAGACATACTAGTTTATTTTGATGATACTATTCTTATAACCCCATACACACTAAATCGTTCCACATTGCTTAATGAGGAAATAATTAGTTTCAATTTTAGAATTGATCAAGATCCCCACATGGTCTTGTTAGTTACTTCCCTATGAAAGGAAGAGGATACATATATTCATCAAACTTTAACATATTCTACAAAAATATTTTCTTGGTATTACTCAAATATGCCAAGAATTGATACATCTATAGTAGTTCAATGGATTCCTTTATACCCAGATGCTAAACTAGTTAAACAAAAAATTCACAAAATGCATCATAAGGTGGATCTCTTAGTCAGAGATGAGATCCAATGCCTCTTAGATTTTTGATTCATTATACCAGTAGCATACTCTAAATGGGTTTATAATATAGTCCCTATGGTCAAACCCAATAGATAAATTTGGTGTTGTTTCGATTCTCAAGATTTAAATAAATCATACCCAAAAGATGATTTTCCTTTACCTAAAATTGACATGATCATAGATTCCATAGCTGGGTATGAAATGTTATCATTTATGGATAGCTTTGTAGGATACAACCAAATCAAAATTGCTAAAGAAGATAAAGAGAAAACATATTTTACAACACCTTAGGGTACATTTTGTTAGATTGTCACGCCTTTTTGATTAAAAAATACCAGAGCCACATACCAATATACAATGAAACATATATTTGATGACTTGATTGACCATATTGTCAAGGATTATGTTGATGGTATACTAGATAAGACCAAATAATGACAACATCATGTTATTAATTTATGAAAGATCTTTCAAAGACACAGATAATACAATGTCTAATTAAATCCAAAGAAGTGTGTGTTTAGAATTACATCAGGAAAACTCTAAGGCTTCATTATTTCCCAACATGGCATAGAGGTTGACCCTAATAAATTCAAATAAATTATTGGCATTCTACCTCCCATGAACCTAAAACAACTTTGATCCTTACAAGGCAAGATCCAAGCAATAAGTCATTTAATATCTCAACTTGCTGACAAAACTTAGTCATTCTATCGATTATTAAAGAAACATATAAATTTTGTCTAGGACCAAGCTTGTCAGTAAATATTTGATACAATCAAGCAATATCTTCTTAATCCTCCTATTTTAGTATCACCTATACCTAAAAAACATTTCCTCCTATATATCTCAGTAATAGATCATGCATTAGGAGCACTCTTAGCACAATATAATGATCAACATATCTACCAAGTATTTTATTACATTAGTCACACATTAGTTGATTATAAAAAAATTATTCTAAAATAGAGAAACTATGTCTAACATTAGTTTTTGATGTAGGAGCATTTACATACATCTTCAGGAAAGACATGGCTACAAGTCATGTTCAAATTCAAATTTCAATTTATTGTATTTTTCCCTCTAAAATGTTGTTAATGAGGAGTAATTGTAAAAAGTAAAGGTAAAAAGTAATTGTTGGGGCTGTTGAGAAAATAAAGGAGTGGTTGAAATATTTTCAACCTTAGTATATTGTTACAAATTAAAAACTATATTTTATTTTTTTATCTGAGCCCAAGTTGGACGTAGAGGTTAGAGGAGAGTCTCTTGAAAAGAAAAAAAAGAAAATTAATTAAGGGGGATGAGAGGGATGTAAAGGAGAGGAAGGATAGAAGGAGAATCTCTCATTCAAGGAGAGAGGAAAAATGATCAAAAGTATGTAAGAATGTAGGTCTGCAACAAAGAGAAAATGTCAGAGATGGATCCTAAGTGTTTAGAGAAACCAAATTCCAGTGTTGTGTACAATAAGAAGGGATGTTTTGGTAAGCTTTTAAAAAAAAGATGGAACATATTTAGTGATAATGGAGTCTTCAATTTTGTATTGAATGGATTGTATTATGTTAACGGTCTGATCTCTCTATTGGTTGAATTCACAAGAATTTTATCTGTTGATCTCGCTTGAATCTATATATGTCGATTGTATGATACAGTCAAGAATAGAAAAGGAATCTATTATTTGAATATTTTGGGAATGATCATTTTCTAAAAGGATTGGTGTAGGTCATATGAGTGGATTGATAGAACGAATTTGATATACATAATTTATCATTAATATACTTGTGGAGCATGGTGTGTTGTTAGATTGCATGGAATAAAAGTTATATTTGTTTACTGCAGTTCGTGTATTAATTATTCTATTTACATGCAAATTTTGTTGTGCTTCTGCTAAGTGATCTACCAGTTAACTATTTGTAAGTCTGCAGAATGGTAGATAAATAAAAGATAATCAAGATAGATGCATGTACAAGAATGGTAAGGGAAAGATAAGAGGTTGACACGTTTTGAACTCTTCGGTTCTGCATGTTAGATGAAAAGGTTGTTTTAGGAGGTTTAAAACTTTAATGTGAAGACAAGAATAAATAAATTGTCTGCATGAGACATTTTACTTAGAAGTAACCATCGAAGCCTCGAGTTAACTATTCTTGTGTTCTTATTGTTTGATCCTGTATATGCATTAATAAATCACCTTTAGAAACTGGATATAGAGCTTGCATTACGTTTACCTATTTTGAGTGTATCAAGTCAACTAGAAATTGGCAGTAATGTTTGGAAACACACTTTAATTCAAGCTATGGAAAAGAGTTTTAAGAGGTGGAGGATGTCCATACGTTTAAGATGTCCTAATAAATATAGTTGTTGATTGGGCAGATATTGTTGAAGCTCTATTGAAATACATTGATTCAGATTGTGAAACTAGCAAGAACAATTCTACTAGACTATATGTCATATATTATTGATAAGAACTGCATTCTAGCAAACTGTCTTGATTCCACACTTTTCCTTCTAGATAGATCATCTGAGGAAATTTTACAAGAATATAATTACCATATACTCAACTCATATAAAATGGATTGCTACCAAACAAACACAAATGTCCATGTTACTAATGGGTCTGAAGATGGTCACATTTATTTTGAGGATTGATTAAATGTATAATGGTGAAGTTGCAAGTTGCACCAGTTTTTGCCACACACAAACTTTGACATTACATAGTAAATAATGGGACTCAAGTTTTCACAAAAGCATATCCCTTGAAGTTTCTAATGGTAAAACCACATCTCTCTAGTTGCATCACAAAATGGGTCATGTTATTAACAGAGTTTGACTTAAAATAGTTTTACAAAAATCAATAAAGGGTCAAATCATTGTAGATCATTTGGTAGCCACACCACTCCTAGACACCAATCCAATTAGTGACACATTTAGAGATGATTTCACTACCTATTCTACTCATTCCAATATTTGAACCATGTTATTTGATGGCTCTTGTTGTGCATCTAGTAAGGGGGTAGGCATTATCTTTTTTGACCCTTTTGGTCACACAATTCCTATTGCTTATTGATTAAGTTTCTCTTGCACCAACAATACAGTAAAATATGAGGCACTTATCTTAGGTCTCTTTGTAGCTTAGTCCCTCCAAATTAGTTCTATTCAAGTCTTTGGTGATTCCCAACTTGTGGTCAACCAAGTCAATGATGTCTATAAGACAAAATAAGAACATATTATTCCATACCATAACATGGTACAATGTCTATCATCATAATTCAACTACTATTTTTTTGAGAGTATACCAAGAAAAGATAATCAACATATAGATGCAATGATAAGTGTTGCATATTTGATTCTTATCAACATCAATGATGATCAATAAATTTTTACAATTGAATGATTACAATCACCATCAATATCCAATGTGGATTTGATTACCCTTTCTGTCTTAGATACTACGTGAAGTTTCACAACTCTAGAATGGTTCTCCAATATTTATAACTTTCTAAACAAATCTATTATACCAAAAAAATTCTCCTAAAATGATAAACACAAGTTACAAAAATAAGCACCCTAGTATGTAATCATCAATAGAGACCTTTTTAAACTATCCTTTGATAGACAATTGTTTCATTGCTTAACTTTAGTAGAAGCCAAAATTGCTCTTACAAAAATACATGATAGTGAGTGAGGTTGTCACTTCAGTGGAAAGGCTATGTCACACAAATTGCTTTTATAGGGATACTATTGGCCCACCATGGAAGATGAATGTTTACAACATGAAAATTTATGTGATAAATGCTAATGACATAGTAACCTATAGTATGCACCATCACAACAAATGCAGCCTATTGTCTCTCTATGTCTATTCATGTTATGGGGATTTGATCTTATTGAAAAAATTAACCCTAAATATTGAAAAAAACATAAGTTCATAGTCACATCTAAAAAATAATTTACCAAATGGGTGGAATATGTTCCACTTCAATCTACTACAAGTGATGACATTTGTATCTTTCTCATGACTCATATTATTTCATGCTTCAGCCTACCTGCAACTATCATTTCCGATAATGGAACATCATTTAATAACAAAACTTTCAAGAATTTTTTCACTAAATACAAGATCAAATATATGTTCTCTACTCTATATTACCCATAAGGCAATGGTCAAGTAGAGGCTGTTAATAAAACCATCAACAACATTTTGATCAAAATAGTGACCAAATTTGGAGATGATTGGCACAATCAACTAGTCTTTGCATTATGGGCCTATCACATAAGTATCTACACACCCACAAGATCCACCCCTTATTCACTCATTTATGACATTGAAGTAGTGTTATCATTGTAATTAGAAATCCCATCTCTTCATGTCTCCCTTAAAGGTATTCTCACTAATGACTAGTATCATGAAAAGCATCTACACTAGCTTAAATAGTTAGACCATACATGCATTCAAGTATCAAAACATCTTAGAATCTACCAAAAACATGTATAATGATCCTACAAAAAATGAGCTCACGCCATAGAATTTTAAGTTAATGATCTCATTCTTAAAGAAAATCTTTGCAATGTTAATGCCAAAGAAGAAATCAAAGAAAAATTCAAACCATATTGGCTGGGTCCATACATTATTACCAAAAACCTTAGACCTAAAGTGTATCACCTAGCCTTACTTGAAGGAAAGAAACTCAAAAATAAAATTATTATTATGCATCTACGTAGATTACATGTCTAATATTGCATTTCACACATTGTATTTTACATAAAAAAATTCAAATTCATTGTATATAACTTTCTTTCAAATTACTTATACATGGCTTCTTTCTAATTATTTGTAAATAATTTCCCTATAATGATTGTACATAACCTATATATCAAAAATATGAAAACATTCAAATATATCATAAATCCATAAACATTGAAATAAATTAAAAACACAAAAAACATTTCAATTATATGCATCATCCATGATTTACATTTCTACTACCATGTTAGACTTACATTTGTTGTTTTATGATATTGTTTATCAATGTATCTACATTACCATGCTTCACTTGATCCACTTTGAGTTTGTGTAGTGACTTCTAGATCTTTGATTGCTTCACTTTACTGATTGAGGGGGCATCTTAATTCTACATTTGAGACACACATTAATATACATACCCACCAGGGGCATCTTCTACATGACTACACCATCCAAGTTATGTCATTCCTACACTACACACTTTAATTATCATGTTGATGCACATTAATTACTATATTACATAGATTACTCTATCAACATTCCACTAGTATATAACACTTGTGTATTTTCTTAGCATATACCTGGTCTTGTACTACCATGTCTTGCATACTTTCAATTATTGCTTTGATTAGTTAGATATGATTGTATTACTAGTAATTTCATGCTTTCCTTTCTTACTCTGCATAACTAGATGTGATTGCATTTCTTAGTTCCTACTTTATTTCTTGTATGTGCCTTAGGGTATTTTCTAATGTCCATTGATTCTATGCTTGTGTGTGCCTTATGACATCTACCAATGTCCTTTGCCTGTAATATTCTTTGTGATTATGGATTTTATGCCAACCTTGCTTGTTTCCAATTATATGTGTATGTGGCATTTATGCATGCCTTGTATGCCTAATTTTAGTTTGAGATACATGTGCCCATGTCCCTTATTTTCTTGGCCCCTTGGCCACTCTTGTATGCTTCTTTCTTCTTACCTCATGTGCTTATTTGTTTGTTTGCTTTTGAATTGTTTGTAATGCCATGATCCACATCATGCATTATATTATTTTCTTGGATGCCATGATGGACATCATGTTTTATCCCTCCTTAACAACTAAAAAATAATAAATAACCAAACTTCTACTTTCAATTCATTATATTTCACACGCTATTACATTTTTATTTCTATCTAGGCATACCCCTATTTATCCAACAATCTCTCATTACAAACCATGATATATATTGAGATATCTTGTTGATTATCATTACTATATCATGTATCTTTATAGCATAAGACACTTACAGGGCTCTTTCTTCTGAGGGAAGTCATTACAGTGTCTTTATTCCTACCCTTAAAAGAGGGGGTAATAAATAGGGGTTTTGTCACAAAGATCAGAGCTCCTAATGGTTAAAAATTTAGTTTTTAGAACACTCAAAACAATGACTAGATATCAAACCAGATAGAAAAGACCAGGCAAATAGTGAAAATTATAGAAAAAATCATTAGAATTATCCCAAGACAATAGTGAAAAGATTGGAATACAATGTCAAATAACAAGGTGTGCATTTTTGGTGCTCTTTTCCAAGCAACAAAAAAATTAGATTTTACAAACATAGGTAGAAAGGTAAGTTTAGCTATAGTTTTACATATTCAGACTAGCTCAACTAAAATAGTTTTAGTATAGTTTTTCTCAGAAAATCTAAATATAGGGGGAATTATGCACAACATGATGGATCTCACTTCTAGTTTTAGATATGGAAGTTGGTATAACTTATAGATTAAAATATGTGTTACAGACACCAGTGATTGGGGGAAATATGCATGGCATATTTATCTTCTTTTATTTTTGAGTTCAACATATTACCTAAACATTCTTAGTAGTTATGTGTTGTATTCCATCTGTAGGTGGTTGGCATCATTTTAGAGTGGATTTCATACAAGCCTTACCTCAACATTTCAAAATGGCTTTCATATAAGCCTAGTGCCTAGTTTCAAAGTGGCTTTCATATAAGCCTAATCTCCACCTTTTAGAGCAGCCAAGAGTTGCCTAGTTTCCAACATACAATTGTATATTTTCAACATATTGTTAGACTATATATCATTCATGGGCCTCAAGATCCATCTCATATGACACAAATTTCATACCGGTATTAGTTCATAGCTTCACTTAGTGGGTAATAATGTATCCAAAGAAATAGTTAGCCTTTGTATTCTTAAGCCACCTACTCAAAGGGATTGGAAACATAGTCTAAACATCAATTAGCATATGCAAGACTACCTAGCTTCACTTAGTAGGTAATGATGGAGCTAAAGGCCCATTCTTTGCATTCTTGAGCCACTCTCAGGTAATTGAGCACTCAACTTCATTCATGATATTACTCTTGGTACAGTATATACCCATCATTACTCAACATCACAATAGGTTTTGTACTAGTTCATGTATTTGGTGAGGTGTATTCATTCCTTTCTCTTCCTCTCTCCCTTGCCTAGCTCTGTATGTTCTTATTTTAGATATAGTGTATCTAGGAAGAACTAATCTAATCTTTGTGTTTTCTTGTAGATTTACACTTCACAACATGTTCTCTCTACACACACCCAACATCGCATAGGTTTATGAGCTTCACCCTTAAAATTAAGCTTAGGTAAACTTTTTATTTTTCCTTTATCCTAGTATTTTTCTCTATTTCATCACTAGAATAAAGAGGGGGAAATGTAGTCATATAAAAATGTGAAAATTGGTAACTTGAGTGTGGCTTGTGACACCTAACCCATAGTTCCCTCTTACTTGCTCTCATGACCCTCATAGTCATATTTTCACTGATTCCTAGTCACTCATAGCCTTTCAGATAGTGAGTATACCTCCTTTAGGGAGAATTTCTAGTGATGATTCCATCCCCATGAGTCTTGTTCCTTTAGGACTATAGCACCCAACTTGGACTATAGCCCTAGACCCTAGGGTGTCCATTTTTGGTGATCCTATCTAAGTGCATTTTTACCTCCAATGATTAGTTTTTTTGGTTCCTATTCCTCTTATTATCATCCTAACATAAATACATTTGACCCATGACTAACAGATCCTTATAAAATACCATTCAAAGTTCATTTAAAAGGAGTTGGTAATTATTACAAAGTGAGCAATAATACAAGAAAAAACACTAAGGCAATCTTATCTATTCTCTACATATATCTAGCCAATACTATTATAATATTATTCAAATCCTTACACTAGTCCCTAACCACCTTAATCACATATATTTTAGCATTTTGCATCTTTATACACATTATTTCACAAAACACATCAAGTGGGAGAACCACATATAGCTTGATCCCTCTTTGGAGTATTGGTATGTAGGAAGCATGCCCACACAAGGGGTATGAATACACATTCAATGAATCTTACACATAGTAACCCTCCCCCTCTTTCCCAAAGTTTTTCAAAGCACAATGGAGTCTATGGTTTGAAGACTAAATCATCTCTAAAGGAGTTCCATGAACATCCAACAGTCAAAATTTCAAATGTAGTCTCACACAGACACAACGAACAAACCCTAAAAATCTTAAGTCTCCTAGACAATAGTGGTAGAAGAGGACTATAGCACTAAACCTTAGGGTGTCCTATTTTGGTTTTCCTATCCCATCATAAAATGAATTCTAGATACTGATTTGTAACATTGTCCCAGTCCTACACTGTGAATTTTAGATCTTGTAATAGTTGTCTAGGTCAGTTTCTAACTCAATCTTATTTCCTCTCCCCTATTAATATTTTTAGAAAGATTCAAATTGAATTCAAATTATACAAATTAGTATCTTAATTATTGTATATTCATTTACTAGTTTAATTAACTTAGACCCTTAACTAAATTAGGAATAATACACCAATATTCCCAAAATCATTAAATTAGACAATAACAAGTATCAAATTTGGTAGGGATTTGTCATACACATTTGTAGGTTACATCAAATTCCTTCCAAGGATTCATTTATATAAGAATATAAGGAAGAGAGAAATCTTAGACAAGAAATAATTCATGAATTATTTTTCATCACCAAATGAGTTATAAAACAAAAATAAATTAACACCAAGCTTGCTAGAAATGTGATGTCATTTTATTACGCAACCTTATATGACATGTGTTGGTGAATTTTTTCATGAAGAGTGGCATGGAATACTATCTTGTAAGATTGATTATTTACTTAATATAACTCCTTATCCATGGATTTACACATCTAATTCTTTGAGGACAATACAAGTTTTCCAATTTACACTTGGCATAGTTGAGAAACCAACCCCTACCTCTTGCAATGCTTCTTATCCATGTGAGATTTGAACTTGAACTCCATCATTTCTTCTCATATTATCTATTTATATAAAGGTATAAAATATTTACTTTAGATAACTATATCATGGTTTGATACTTTATAAAATTACTATAATATTTCATAGAGGTCTTAAATGAGCATTGAAGATCAACTTGTAGTTGTGCCTTTACACTTATTTGACAAAAAAGTGGCATGGTGTATTCATTAGATAGAAACTTTAAGTCACTTTGAGGGATAAGGAGTTTCTATCTCTACTTCTCATCCATTAAACATTTGATAGATAGTACTAGGTGATTACTAAGATATTCTAAAATTATTTTGAGTCTCAATACCTTGAAGCATGTATGTGTTTTACCTTCTTGATGTCATATTCATATCATTCCTTCATTTAGGCCAAAAAGAGAATTGAAACCTATGTTGTCACTATGGGAACCTCTTAGATGATTTATGAAGAATCATAACATCTCTACCTTGTCTCAAGGAACCTCTTCAAATAGTTAGAACTTTTAGACCTCAAAACCTTAAAAGTAGGCTTAAAAAGGCCATTTCTAGGACACTTTTCCATATATTCCAGCTCACACATGAAAAAAATATTCTTTATCAAGTGCCTAGGAGAGTCATAAAGATCATCCAAGTGGGTTTGAAGTGATCTTAATCCATTTTGGGTACTTTGAGACCTGATCTTCTCCATTAGGTCTTTAGAGGGGTTTAGTAGGGTTTTAGGGTCTTAGCTTGTTAAGGATTATTCATAAGGAACATATCATTAATATAAAAAATATTTATAATAGGTTTGATTAGTAATACCTTAATAAATCTTATAATGTCCATTTAAATCCCTGCAGTTCTTCATCTGTGTTCCCACATGATGATGTTAGGCTTCTCAAACAAGACATGCTTATAGGTGGGATTGAGGAGGTTAATTCAACATGATAGGTTTTGAAAATTATTTTTTTGAGTTTATATCACCTTATTTAGGTTTTTATAACTTATCCTAACATGTTCATATGTTACCCTAAAGGACATGACCTATCTAACCCATTAGAACTTTAATTAGCCTTTTATTAGTGTTTGTGAGTAATCTCATGAATGTGACCCTAACAATGATTTGTTATCACTTCTCCACTAAAATTATAATATAATTCATAAAATATATTATTATGATATTATTTACATCCTATAATTCCTCATACCTCAAATTCAACTAAAACATACATATTTCCTTCATACTTTACACACAAGCCTATAAGTGCACATTTGGGTTTCTTGACTACATTCTTGAGAATAGCTTTTCTGCACCTAGTTTTTGGAAGATTTTGATGATCTTGGTTAGTATTATAGATATTAATCATACCATATTTGATTATATACAAACATCCTTTACACTTTATCTAAAACATTACATGTGTTTTGTATCCCTTATGCCTGCAACAGGTCTGTAGGTGCACCTTTTATGCTTCTTACTTGCTCCACTACTTTTTTGTCATCCTTGGGTCTTTTGATCAATATTTTTATTGTATAAAATGTATTTAATTATTAAAAATCCCCCTATATATCTATAATAAACTCAATTTTATGTGGATGTTCATAGGAAACCATCATAGCCATGTTCTTAGCCTCACACAGTCCTCTTACCAAGTTTCCTTTACTTCCATTACAATGCATATAACCACATACATTTTCCTCTTTTCAATTAAAAATAAATGAATTTGTATTTTTATCTGGATATAATTCACATGCTTGAACCATTTATATCGATGAGAAACTAATCACATATATATTTCTTTAAATTGAAATCAAGATCACTATGACTCTCCTTGGTCTTCAATAGGCCTAAAACACTCTTCAATCATGGAAGATAATGTGTTATGATATTATATTATATAAATTATTATTTAAAAATTATTTTAACTTATTCTCTGCCCTATGTAATCTATTTAAACTCTTACAGCCTATATCTCATGCAAAACTTGCCTTCTTCTAGCTCATTTTTTGAGTATAAATTTGTATCCATGAAACACATTATGTGAGGGTAGGTAAGTTGAAGTCAAGATGTTAGAGATGTTTTGAATAATTTTATGACCCTTTATATCCTTGAGATAATTTCCTTGAAGTTTACCAATATTCTTTGAGTTTTGTTCTCATATTGAAACACAAAATTTATACTTCACTATAAGATTAGTGTTTACACACACTACATCTCCTCACTTATAACTTGAAATTCTAACTTAGAATCTCATAGAAAGTTTAAAATGGATAAGATAATATATAATAATTTATTCACAATTCCAATCTACACTTTCATTACTAGTTTTTGGGTACAAATGTTGACCTATAGGTTTGCAGACTTGTAGGTTAACCAAAACTTCTTTTGGATTTGTTTTGAAAGTTTGACCTAAATTTATTTCACATAATCATTAAATAGATAAGGATTTGAGAAGGATATTTAGGATCATTTAATCTTATTAAATACTACTCTCTTAAGCATGTAATTCTCTTTTTTAGGCCAGACATTCATCTTTTATGTCATAGACCTATATTCACTCCTTCACACTTACAAACTTGTTGAGGATATCAAGACCAATGACTCTCCTAATTTTTTGATTCTAATTGAGAAGGTTTATAGGGTGGCTTATATTTTATTATAATTTTCTTTATAAACACCTGAGATAAGGAAATGTGTAAAACCAAAAAGAACCTACATGTAACTTCTCATCTAGGTTTACAAACTCACTCAAATAGATGTTTTACTCTTTTTGATGTTGACACGTGCCAATTATGTACTCTAAAATGGTGTGAGATAGATAATAAAGTATTTCATGATCCTATAAAATCATCCATTTTCACCAATGACCTTACAAAATGCCTTGAAAACTTCCAAAACTATGCCTATTGGGTTTGATGTCACCTTTTTGTGCTTTAAATTATTAATGATTGTTAATAAAACTAAGGGACTTAATTAGATAACTAATGCCAAAAATTGGAATGGAACTAGAGTACCCTTATTTTCACAATATCTTTGGATCCAACTCTCTCTCTCCTTCATGAACTAACTTGAAAGTCATGGTCTGCCTTAGCATGCCAAGTAGATCTGTGAACTCGATGGAGAAATGAGATAGGTTTTTGAATTGTTTGGATCTAAAAAATATTAATTTTCATGGATTTGGGTCTGAGAGAATAAGGAGGATCTTTGGAAATGGTTGGAGTCTAATATTCATAATAAAACTTTTCAAAGAGGCCTCCATAGGCCTATTTTCTTTTAGAAACTACCTCTTATGCCTTCTTGAACTATTAGAGTTGATAAACTAGGTGATCATGGGGTATTTATTGACCTATACAAAGGTGGAACAATGTGCCAAGATAATTCTCACTCTTATTTCCATACAAATTGATCATTATACCTTAATTATTAGAAAATATGAGTGGGTAGTTACAAAAGGTACTTCTATATTGAAAATTAGTCTTAAGATATTTTGATCAATATGTATGGACAAGTACTAGTATCATGACCTACTATAAGTTTTAGATGATATAAAATACCCGCATTCAATGACATAGACCCTCATATTTAACCTTCTCTGAAAGAATCATATTACATCATTATAATAAGTAATACAATACAAGGCAAAAGAACCTTAAACTTTCCAAATAAACCTTAACTTCTCCAAAATTCTTAGAATGTAATGTTATTAACTTATTGGTTTTGCTCCATGGTCAACTTGCTTAGATTAGAACATACTTATCCTTGAAGGGTATCCATTATTATTTTTTGATAATGGTTCAAAATTATCCTTAATTTCTCCCTCAAGCCTTAACCTTATCAAAACTACCTTAATCTATGTGAAACACATTAAGGAGACCATATTAAATGACCTTGATGACAAGACTATATGACTTGACCTTGTTTTAAACAAGACCATCCTAGAAGACTTTGAAATATACCAAGAATGACATAATGCTTATCATATTGAGACAAACCATGACCCAGGTAAGACCCTTATGATGGCTATCAACAAAGTTAAGATCATGAAAACTAAATTTTTGAATGATACTCACCAATGGTGTCCACTTTTTGCTAACATCTTTAGTGACCTCCTAGGCTATAAAGATTCAACCCAATATTTTATACCAAATTTTTACAATTTTTCATAGTTCTATTGCACAAGCATTTTTTCAAATAGTTTGGATGAACAATGTTTAGTCATAAATTCATAAATAAACACTATAGAATTGCTTTCCCCAATACCAAAACTGATCAAATTCTTTTTCTCCTTAAATTTCCATATAAAGGTGTATAATAGATATTACATGGTGAATTTAAGATTTCCATAATAAACTAAAAATTAAATAGAATTGCATATAGTCATTGATATCATAGAAATGATATTATAATTAATTTATTGACCTCAAGATAATTCGTTGCAGACCAAATATCCTTCAACTTTGGCTTTAACAACACTCCTTATGCCTTATCCACAAGTATGACACCCTCTAACTATTGTATGGAAGGATATGTTAATGAATCAATAGTTATTATAGGCTGAAATACTCCTAAAGAAGATGCACCTTATGGGAGTGACAAAATGTATGGTTGTAAGACTTCATAATTTTTGCAATAGTTATCCTTCTATGTGAAACTTATATGCTTCCACCTGCAATCAACTAGGGTAGATGTTTCACTACCGAAATGGATACCCTTAGGGATTTCATCCTAGGGATTAATCAAACTCAAAGCTCAAACTCCACAAAAGATAAAAATAAACAAGCATACCCAAAAGAGCTCTCCATTTCCCTTTTATAGTTTCCATAGATAACCTTTTAAATTCCTACTTAAAATTTTTAATTAAAGCTTAATAATAATGTGAATTTTTAATATTTATTTTAATTATCACTTAAGTTACTTTATTAAATTAATTAAAATAAATATATCCTTAAAAATGTACTTTATTGGACAACTTTAGATTAATTAGTTTAATTTATTTCCTAATTTCTTGAAATTAGCCTATAAGAGTACTATAAGCTAAACATACCCTTCTAGATATTCCTTGGAAGGGGACATTAAAATCCTCCCTCCCCAATATTGTTTATCCATAAACAATCAAAGATTAGGATGCTATAAAATTTATTCACCTTCCCAAGTATCATCTTCAATAGGAAAGTCTTTTCATCTAATGAAAGACTCCTTAATTACTTTTTTCCTCAATCTACTCTCTAGAATCTTGAATAGCATAAATATCTAATACCAATCTACCCTCCTCATCTAATGGTGTAATCTATAGTGATGACATGATGTGATGTCCAAGTGTACTTTTGAGGCAAGAAACATGGATCACATTATGAATTTTTTAATTCTCTAGAAGCTCCAATTCATAAGCTACTTCTCCAATCCTTTGTGAAATCTTATAAGGGACATATAAGTGAGGATTCAATTTTTCTACACCACTCTTCTTCAAATAATATTGCCTATAATTTTGAAGGTGCAATAAGACTAAGTCACCCACCTCAAAACTTCTTTCAACTGGGTGCCTATCAACATAAATCTTTTGTTGATATTGGGCACACTAAAGATTATCTTTAAGTTTCTTAAGGATATCTTGACTCTATTGAATCTAATCCTTAGCCTTAAGATCTCTTCTATCACCAAATTCCAAGTTTTTGAAGGATGTGGCATCATATCCATAAAATGCTCTGAAATGGTTCATTATAATCGACATGTGATAGGTGGTATTATAACAATACTCACCTAAATACAACCACTTAATCCAAGATTTTTTCTACCCCAAAACATAATTAAAAAAGTATCCTTCCACCTGTTTGTTGACTATCTCCATCTAAACATTAGTCTTGGGGTGATAGCTATTGAGTATTATAATTGATGTCAAAGATGCATCTTGTGAAGGTTGATGTCAAAGGTGATTAAAGACAATTGATAGTGTGTGATGTGATAAGGTTCATAGAAGAGTGTTGTCATGAGAGAAAGATAAAGAGAGATTTTGAAGACAACTAATATCTTATGTATTCATGATTGATATCATTATTAATGGCATCATAAAAGGTACATGTTGTTGATGTCAAGTGCATAAGAACCATAATCATGACATGAAGAGGTATGTGCATGGTGAAATTAATGAATAGAAGCATGTGAAGGTTGTATTGAATTATTTTATAATATAAGTTTTAGAACCATGATGAGTGTTTTAGGGTGAGCTTATAGGGGTAGGATATTTAGTCTAAATCTACACCCAGTCCACTCCTGGACCCTACCTGGCCTAGCGAGGTATGAAGATCAGATTTCAAGGAAAGTATGAACTTGATAGCATGGATAGATGTGAGATAAGTTTTATTAGGTATGATCACAAATTTTGAGGTCAAGATTTGAAGGAAAATTGCATAAATCATTATTTTAGGCCTTCTTGAGCTCACATAATGAGGTATTCAAACCCAAAAAGCATTTTTAGGTATTTTTTGGAATGTGTGACCTCTAGATGAGAGTATAATATATTTAGGAGATATGGGGAAGGTTAATAGATAATATCTCTATGCATTATTTTTGGATTCAAATGGAAGTCCTTTATGAATAATCGTTAACACCAAAACATGTGTTAAAACTCTCTAAAACCCTAATAAGGACCAGATGTGAAAGATTTTGTTTAAATCAGCTCAGTATGGATTCAAATTCATAGATAATATATTTTATCATGTATTCAAATCTCCTAGGTGCCTATAGGTGGTGGTGGTTAGTTAGATGAGAGATAAAATGTATAGGTACTATCTTATTTATCAATAAATTTTTGTAGCTCTCAACAATTGAATTAGTCAAGAAGATTAAATGGATGATAGAAGAAGATATAGACTCATTTTACATGTCCATTATGTTTTATAGATAGTTTATAGCATTAAATTTCTCTAAATTATTCATCCAAGTAAGCCAGTCATAGACAGACCTAATGGTGCAGATAATGTAAAACCTAGGTAGAGATGAAGAGATAAATTTGAGGGTCTTTACATGATAGATTGATACAATAAAAGTGCATGAATAATTTATTTATGAGTTTAAATTCATGATAATTCTTTGGAGAATATTTGGAGGTCAGCTTATGTGGTGAAAATTTTGCTCACAAAATTTGTTTGGTTTATATAGGACTATGAGACATAAGGTCAATAAATTGGTCTGTAAGGACAATATTTACCATTAGACCATATAAATTTTCTATCTAAGGATGTTCTAGAGATATCATAAAACTATTTGTGTTCATTAGAAGTTGTGACAATGTTGAAGGTCTAATTCATCATGACTAGTTTTTAAGGTGATTTGGTATTTCTACATAAGTGAGTTGTAGAGATGTTCTTAAGCCCTTTTTCCCTAAATTAAGGTGTTCTAAGTATTTAGTGATGACCCTAAGTTCATGGAAAATATATATTCACAATTAATTTTTCATGGTTTAGTAGCTTAAGGGTGTTTAAACTTCATTATTGCAAGAGAAACTTTTGAGGTACATAGGCCTATTAGGGTAGTTTGTCCTCAAGGAACTTTCATGGTATGAATAAAGGATGTTGATCTAATCAAGCATGGAGGAGGTCAAAAGAGTTCATAGGATAATTGGTTGAATGGATTTTAAATTTTTGGATTAGGACATCTAGGCCTAAGAAGATTAATAATTAGTATTAAGAGGGTGAACCTAATGCAATTAGGTCTCCATGAGACCTAAAGGAGGAGTAAGGCCTAATTGAGTTGCGGTAGACCAAAATGGGTTCATATTGTGATTGAATCATGATCATAATATTTCCTAATACATATTATGTGTCTGACCTAAGAGGTTAAAGGTGTGTATCAAACCAAATGGTATGATACCATGATTCTAGTATATATATAAAGCATTTTAGGCCTATTTGAAAGTGTGAAAACATAAGCAAAAAAATGATGCATGGTTGAGTAGAAGGAGGTCTTAAATGAGTTTTAGACCATAATAAATGAGTAGAGATGTTTTATTGATTTATTTATTGAGTAAAAAAAAATTAAAAGGTGATCAAAATTCTGAGGTGGTTGAGTTGGTTCTGAGCCACTTAGGGAGTTGGTGCTTTCTTACATGTAGATGCTTTCTAAAGCCTAGTCAAGTGGGTGCTTGACTTTATTAGGGTTGGTCTCCAAGTTGAGTTAGTTCTAAATTAAATTTTGTATTTTTTTCATAGGATAATAGTCCATTTGTATCTATCATAGTGGGTTTTCTTCCCCTTGAGGGTTTCCCACTCATATATGTGTTTTCTTGTTTCATGATCATGTGAATGGTTTTTTATGCATTGCTAGATCACTATGTTGCTTTAATGATTCATGAATGTTAAAGTATAATTTAAATAATGTTTTTAAAACACTAATTCACCCCCCTCTTATAATTTTTTTTTCAATAATTGGTATCATATCTTGGTCCTTTGATGTAGGCCTAATAGCTTAAAGGAGATGTTAGAAGCACAAGCATGTCTAGTCATCGAGTACAAGGAGGTTTCTTAACCAATAAGGCCCCTCTCTTAAATGAGACTAAACTATGCATTTTATAGAATCAAAATGAGGACCTATCTAATTTACTTGGTCTATGACATATGGCAATTAGTTGTTTATGGATTCAATCCACTTGTTATACCACCAAATGATGCAACAGGAAAGAAGGAAAGTGAAAACAACTCAAAGGTAATGAATGCCATCCTATGTGGTCTTTCAAACATAGAATTTTTAAAGGTCATGTATTTTGATTCATCTAAATAAATTTGGGAAATTTTTCAAATCATATATGAAGGAGATACCAAAGTCAAGTTATCAAAATTACAAACCCACCACAAGTAGTTTGAAAGTCTAAGAAAGAAGGAGGATGAAAACATTGCATCTTATTTATTAAGAGTAGATGAAGTGGTAAATATCATCATAGGTATAGGAGAAAAGTTGGAAGAATTAATAGTACTACAAAAGGTATTAATATCCCTAACATCCAAGTTTGATTCAAAAAAATTTGTTGTGGAGGAAATCAAAGATCTCAACAAACTACAGATGGATGAGATTCATGGCATATTGATTGCCTATGAAATGAGAACAAGTTATAGAAGACCTTCTAAGAAGGAATCTACATTCAAAGTTGAGAAAAAGTCACAAGGTAAAAAAGTTAAGGATGATGTGGATATAGATACTGATGATGACAAGATAGAATTTGTATACACATAATATTTTCAAACTTTTATCAATTACTGACACTTTATATCTTGTAGGAACTTATCGAGTATCAATCTCTTTGAGTGCACACCTTAAAGGGCGGACTAGGAAAGGGGTGGGTAGACCGTTGGTGCTTCACAAAATTGTTATCCCTTTTTCCACTTTTTATCTACACACTTATCTCTTAAAACCATTAACCCTAGACTTGTTCTTCTCTATTATACCTATTCCAGTTATTTGTTACATTTTCTCCTTCTATTCCTCACCTAAATCCCATTTTTTTAGCCAGTTGTACTGGATCAACTAGGTTAACCCTATATAGTTTTAGGGTATTTTTCACTTAGGAACTAGTTGTCCTTTAGCCAACCTAGCTCATGACTTAGAGAATTATTATCCAAAACTATGTTAGGTCAACTAGGTTGACCCTATCAACAAAGATTTTTGAAAGGGTTTAGGATCACCTACACCTATAAATACAATTTCATTTCTATTATTTGATAATAAGAAGTGAAATAAGAAGTAAGAGCAAATTAACATCTTCTTATTTACCATTCTACTTGAAAAATAAAGCTTAGGGTTCCATATTTTCTTTGGAGATACAGATCTTATCTTATGGAGAAGTCTTTTGGATGCATTGATAGGTTGTGTAGCCTAGAGATGATTTGCATTTTCATCTTTACATACCATAAAAAAGTCCTGTGAAGCACGTTAGCCAAGGGAGAGATTGAGGCTCAGTGGGTTCATCTTCAAATGTAAGTATTCCTAACTTTATTTCTAATTTTTTAAGAGTAGATAGATATTCACTTGTGCTTTTATTCCATGTATTAGGATTACATATACATTGATGTGAGTATATGTTTTCTATGCATGTTTAGTTTTATTATTTCTAACCCCCACTTTGTGCCATAAGCTTTGTTGAGAAATATATTATATTTACTTTAATTATTACTAGTTTAGGTAAAATATCAAAACCTAGTACCCCTTTAGGGTTATTGCATGATTGTGTTAGACTAGAGGCTTTAGAACCATCCTTAAAATGTTGTATTGTGATAAATGATCCCCTAATCGAGTCTAATGGATCCCCATATTGGTCATGCTCCCTATAAATAAATGTATTCCTAATCATAAGTGTAGGTATGATATATCTTCTCTAAGTTAGGATTGATTTATATACATGATGAATTTTTGATTTCATACATTCTAGTGAACCTGACATGAACTAACCCTTGCAAGATTTGTTTCACTTATTTTTTCATTATTTTTATCATATATTTACCATACTGGGTTGACTATGTTGACATAGTTCTAACTTCAATGCCTAGGTTTAACACGTAGTCACATCAAGATGACTCCATTCTTTTTTTGCAAGTTCTTTTCTAGGTATAGGCTACTAGATCAACTCATTAGACTCAATACAATTTTTCATACTTTCAAATAGGTTGACCCAATCAACCCTATACATTTTTAGACATCCAATCCAAACTACTATGTCGACCTAGTCAACCTTATACATTTTCAAACATCAAGTTCAACATAATAGGTTGACCCAGTTGACCCTATACATTTCAAGCACTCAACGACATGATTTTGTAGATCTTGGTCAACCCAATTGACCTTTTTAGCAGGATTTACAAGTATTTAGGAAGGTTTTTTTATAGTAGTCTCATTTCTTTACATCTTCAAACACACCAAGGCTCCTTTCTATCCTTTCTTTCATTCCTTGAGTATTTATTTTCATAGTTTCTCATCTTTCAAACTACCCTTATACAGTCAACTAGATCGACCTAGTTCTATAATTTGTGTGTTGTTTGGATAACTAGGTTGACTCTATCAACCTTATTCATTTACAGACCTTTACTTCCATAGTATAGAGGTGACACTATAAACTCTATTCTATATTTTTTGCATACACTATCAATTGAATCAACACTATAATGTGTTTCAAAGTTGAAATTAGCCCTTATATGATAGTAATTACCTCACACTTTTGTTTTTGTTGCTTTTATGCTTATAAAAGTTCACATAGTCTAATCAGGTGGTTTTTAATATACTGTTTAGTTTCACTATTTTCTATTTTATGCACAGATGATGAAATCAAAAAATCTTAAACAAACATTTTAACAATTATCTACCCAAGGCCTACCTACTTGGTTTTCATCACCAAAGGGGAAGCCAACTTGGTTTTATAGCCAAGTATAAACATGTAGTTAATGGTATATTCTAGTTAATCACTCGACACCCTTATCATTGTGGTATATGAAGTGAGAGGGTAGGCCCTAATACCAATATTTTAACATTGCCAATATAAATCCCTTTCAGTCCAAACATCCTAAAACTATCCTTGGATTTCTTCTAGTTACTTGCTTATAGCTAACTTCCCATCACATTTAAAACTATAGCTTAATAATCTCAAATAACATTTAGGTTAACCATCTAGTTAGTTATTACTTTCAAAGTTGTTTGATTGCTCTTTACTCAATTGTATTTTGTATTACAAAACTTTCATTAGCTAGAATTGGTGTAAGGATTTGTGTTGTGTGCCTCATTTATATCAACCTCATTGATCCAATTGATTTTGAATTTCCTTTCAGTTTTTGATTTTTTAAGTGCTTGAAAAATTATTCTTATTTAATTACATAGTCATTTCAATAGACATAATCTGTTATAGGTTATCTAATTTTTCCCTATCTATTATATTGGGTCAACCTAGTCAATCATGTACACTTTTCATCCTTTGTTTGTTGTACTAGGTTGACCTAGTCAACGTTGTATAGTTTGTAAGCCCTAATTTTTGTGTTAGGTCAACTAGTAAACTCTATATAATTTCCTATCACTTCTTATTACCTTTTGGTTATCTAGTCTTATCTCATTATGATGACATCTTTTCAACCTAATCTTATTCAATAACATTGCATAATTAAGTATTTGGATAATAGCCTTACTTATTTTATTATTTTAGATGAAACTATCCACTTTCTTCCTTCCTCTTCTCCTAAACCAAAACCAATCACTACACAATGTAATGTAGTTGAGGTCCTTCAACATAATATTCTTCCCAATACCAATTTTTGGAATCCTC
The DNA here is from genome assembly GCA_037957365.1 of Torreya grandis. NCBI lineage: Eukaryota > Viridiplantae > Streptophyta > Pinopsida > Cupressales > Taxaceae > Torreya > Torreya grandis. The sequence goes on from JARHVA010009540.1 coordinate 32,997, forward strand.
CACCTAAAAATAATCCTCCTCCTATCAACACAAATAATCCCCCTCTTATCAACACCAATACCCCTCATACAAACACCAATCCACCTATTGATATAAATCAAATTCTTACACAAGTAGTTCAATAAATGAACATCATGAAAACAACCAATCAATACCAAATAATGAACATGCAAAAAAAATTATTAAACATGAATAATAAACCACCTCAAGTCATCATGTCTCAACCAAATCAAAATCTTGTCCCTCCTCCTCTTAGAGATGCTAATGGGAATATCATCCCTCAACCTCTAATGAATAATAAAATGATTCAACATATTTAAAATGAACCTTTAGCCCCATTCATTACATCCATAGATATTGGAAACATTTCTCCAACTATCACATATAATGGGACTAAGGACCCTGCTATCTTTCTTAAGTCTTTTGGTAATCTCTATAAGGAATGGTCTCAAGCTAACACCTTTGCTACCACCAAGCTCTTAGCCAAAACTTTTGTTGGTGATGCACTTGAATGGTACAACAAACTTCTTAGACGTTCCATCTCACAACTAGAGGATTTAGTCAATTCTCTGGTGAAGGAATTCTAACATGATGACCTTCTTGAAAATTACCTTACCCATTTTATCAATGGAAAGCAACTTCCTAATGAATCTACTCATAATTTCATCAAACTATGGAAGTCTATCTCTCATAAAGTGGACCATAACATGAATTATGATACTCTTTTAAAACTATTTGTTACTAGTTTTAAACTTCCCTTTTAATATAAAGTTTGAATATTTTCACCTGAAACTTTAGAAAAATCCTTAGACCAAGTAAAAAGGCAAGAATTTCTTATGACTCAATTTGAAACACCTCAAACAACTACTAAATCACCTTTTCAATCATTTTATCATAACATTGATTCATCCAAACCTCCCCAACCTCAAAATGGAGCATCTAATTCAACTAATTTTAACCCAACCCACCCTACTTTGAGTCTAGAACAACTTAAGAATAAATTGCCACCCTATAAACCCAAGAGCTTTGATCCTTCCAAACCTCCTCCAAAATGGTACAATATCGATATGTTTTGTTAGTGGCATGCTACTATAGGTCATTATCATGAGTCTTGTCATGATATTCACCTATTTATTTTTTATTCTTTGTTTGGTTAACATTTCAATATTGATACTCTCATAAAACAATGTTATCAAGATTATCTTCAAGCTTCTCAAATTCAATCTCAGGAACCATAAGCACATCAACATCAACTACCTAATGAATAATAATAATTATTATCCAATACATACACCTCATCTACTAATTTTGTTCAAACCAAAGTTTATCCTTATTCCTACACTAATAAGAAAAGGATAGATATCATGAACAACTTTAAACATACCATTACATCCATTGACCCTCAACCTCTTAAGTCACATGAGCCAAAAGTATACCTAGTTCACATGCCTACTCCAAAGCATATCATACATAGTCCTTCTTCACATCCTTTTTCTCCTCATACCTTTCCTACAAATCCTATGTCACATTCAACCTCCTCAAAATCTAACAAACCAAAACATTTACCTTTTTATAAATGCACCTACCAACCCAATACAAATAATTTTAATGGTTCAATATTACCTCACTCTAACTCACATGTTGGGGCATCTACTAATGCCCATCCACATGTCCCTTTAGACTTTGGGGCATCTTTTGATGCCCATCCACTTACCCATTGGGGCATCTTATGATCCCACTCTTATTCTACAATGCATAATACCAACTAAATTTAGCTTCAAGAAACCTTTTGAGACTTATAGACTTATATTTCACATGTTCATCTTTGATACAGATGTTAGCATAGATATTATTTGTTATTTTTGTTTCATGTTTCTTTGTTTTTGTGCACTTTATTTATTTTTCTTTCTCTTTATAACCATCATTGTCATCCTTTACATTCTTTGGTTTTATTACACATTACGTTTGGCATTTTCTTTCATTTTTGTCCTCATACATTTCTTTTATTTTTGTCTTTTTATGTTATTCTTTGCCTTAGTAGATTTATGATTATGTTTCCCCTTATTTAACATTCACCCTCGTGGGTTTATCTTTTGTGATTTTTCAATGTAAGACCATGGATAGGACCTAGCCCTCCTCATAAGATACCACCTTTTCTTCATTTCTCATTTTTTCACATGTTTATTTTTAGTACCCTTGTGGGTTTCTATTTTATGATTTGTAGTATAAGACCATGGATAGGACCTAGAAATCATCATAAAATTACCATTTTATCATTCCTTTTATAATAAAAATATCACTGATTCTTATTCTCAACTTTATATTTTGCTTCTTTTGATAAGATGGAATTTTCACAACAATCTATGTTAGCATGTTTTTCTCATTTCCCTCATTCTTATGATAAGGAATTACACTTTACTATCATTATGTCCCTTTTACCCTTTATCACATTTTTTTTAATTCAAATTTGTTTCATGTGTCATTCCTCTTCATTTCCCCTTTACTTTCACTCCACATTAGATAACACAAGGTCAAATTCAAGATAACACTTTTATTTCACCTAGATTTACAAGACTCTTAGACCCCATGCTATTTTAAGTTCTCTCTTAATAACCAAGTCCCAAGTATTCAAATGAAAGTCATCTTTATGACCCATGTTTGGAATTCCAAAATACGTATGGAGGAGGAAAAATAAAAACCCATCAAGAAATTTAAAATTCAAAACATTTGAAACAAAATGAAATTTATATACAAAATGAAACATACAAATCTCAAAAGTCAAATTCACACCAAAATATGTGATTCCAAGCATATCTCTTATCTTTAATCAAAGATCAAAATCCACAGCTGGCCTCACATAGATCTAAGGTCCATTAGGGTGTGGTAGGACAATACATTGGAATAGGAGAATTCAAAAAACTCTATGGTGCTACCTACTTTCTCATGTAAGTACCCAATCTTCATAGTATACTGATGGCTCTATAAGGGGTCCTGAAGAATGGGGAACACATCGTGGGAAGGTAGGTCCATTTTAATTTTCATGCATATATCCTTTATGGGATGGTCTATATACTGCATTTGTTGACCTAAGACTTGTGCATCTAAGAGAAGTTCTTCATAGTCCTTAAGGTTGAAAGTCCTCTTGTTTTAAAAAACCTAATTTAAGTGTCTTGACTTTGAAAAAGAGTTCCTCTACCTTGATCTTTCTTTCATTTCTCCCATCCACCCATTTAATTTCCCCCCTTGATAGGCAAATTGTGATTCTAAATCTATTTTCCTCATTCTATTATTCCTTCTTATTCACCCATTTAAAACATGTTATCATTAATTTGTTTGAGTTTCATCTATCCTTAGATCAAAACAACATGTTTCAAAAACTATGGATTACACCTTTACACCATTTATTTACCACACCATCTCACTATCATCTGATTCATGTCATTAGGTGGTTGTGTTTTCTAATATTGTATCTTAAAACAAGCACTATGTTTGAATATTCATCCTTTAGAGTTTTTGATTTTCATTTCTCCATCATGTTCTTATTTGTTTTTTGTTGATTTCCCTTATCTTATATATGACATTTGCCATTATTACATATTTTTATTTATGTATGACTTCATCATGTTTGTTTTACCTCTTGAGTTACATTTTTTTTATGAAATATATCCATATATTAACTAAAAATAAATATACAAATAATTCACAAAAAAATAAGGTCATATGAGAGCATGCCATGACACACTAGGTAGAGCGTAGAAACAAGTATCTAAATCACAAAATCATAAAAAGAGATAAATTTTATGTAGCAAGAGAAAGGTTAATAGGTAGAGGGTCGATATAATAAGGAACCTAGCCTAATCTTGGTAAATCATTTCCATCTAGAATAGGCCCCCATCTAGTAACATGGGTAGTGTTTGTAGTATCATATACTTGTGTTCAAGTGGGCGAGATAGCTATAGAGATCCTAGAGAACTTATCTAGCATGTATGCATGGCCTCCAAGTGGTAGCCCCCCAAGCATATAGGCATGGAAGAGGAGGAAGAGTGCCCTAACCATCCCACCCAATAAGGGAAGAAAGTGGCATTTTCCACCCTTGATGCTACCTAGGAAGGAAAACATGTTGGTATGGGGTGATGCTATGAAATCGATGCCTAGAATGGCTATGAATATTCCCACTATGAGGTAGCCAAGGCACTCTATCATCCAATATAAGATCCTTGGGTAGAGTAGGTGGAACCTTAGCCATGGTAAAAGGAGAATCTCCCCAATGGGAGAGGAGAACCTAAAGATACCCAAGATTCATAGCCACTTTATTGACTTGGACTTAAATCTACAAAAGAACACTAAAGATGATAGAAGATTTTAATAGAATCATGATTAAACATAGAATTATTTATTTCTTTCCAAATCTAGAAGATAATATCCACTCTAAAAGTATGCCAAACTTGCACATAAATGAAGGGTATGGTGGGTTTGTCACCAAGGAGGATATGTTACCAAATGAAGAATTTGAGTTGGAAAGGCCTAAAGGGATCATGGATCCAATTCTAAACCCTTTGAGCTTTATAAAAATAATATAATAAATGAGGGAGCATCTCAAGGTGGCCATAAAAGGGGAAAGTAGGCTAGTGAACACCAAGCTGAATAAGTCTTCTACCAATAGGCAAGCCTTAGTACACTATGCACCAAGCAGAGTGGGCAAGCTTGGGCTCCACACAAGCCTCCCAAATAGTGTTGAAGTGAAATCTCCACATTTTAATAGATGAGTCCATCCCCTAGCAGGTTTTAAGCTTTTCAAGCATGGGAAAATGGGGGTGAGCCAACCATAACCTAGTCAAGGAGTGTAATTACAGAAAAGGGTCTCTACATACCATTTCTATTCCTTCCACCATGGCAAAATAAAATAGACTAAGATTTTATGGAGCATAAAAGTTAGGATGGCATTGAGAATCACTTAGTAAGATTCCTAATCCACATTGGCTAATTGAAATTTAGCTTTTACCTCTTTCACAGATAGCCAAGAGCAAACATTCCTATACAATATATCTTGAATGGAATGAATTCCTTTATAAAAAAGCTTGAGGGCATTGATCCAAGGGACTTATGCCAGGGGAACTTTATTTCAATAAAAAATGGGAGACCACCACAGAGAGTGTTAGTTAGTAAAGATCCCATTACATAAATCAGAACCATTCTAGAGAAGCCATGGTTTAATCTTTTCCCAAGCCTTCAAAATGATTTTGGCCACAAAGGATATAGTGATATGGATAATAGACTAGATGAAGAGTAAATTTGGGAAGCCAAGCCCTTTCAAGGCTTTCTTGACCTTGGGAAATATTGAGGAGATACAGTGTCTGAATAACACCTTCCATACTTTTAGGCCATCAATGGCCTACATAATCCATTTGGCACATAAGTCAGTTCCTTACTGAGCTATGTCAATGAGACCCATCCCTCTAGCTTCTCACATGAGGTAGTAATATTCCAAGGTCACACTATGGAATCCTTTACCTTATGGGAAATTTTCCCAAAGAAAATCTTAGAGAAATTTCTCCAATTTTTGGTAAGATTTTTTAGAAGGTACCTAGCATGATGAGTAATACACATGGGTGGACATAAGAATTTTTGAGTAGATTTGAAATTTTCCTACCAATGAAAGAGACTTGGTCACCCAATAGTCTAGATTATTAACAACTCTATCAACAACATATTTCCGTAATAAGGGTGGTGAATAATCTAAATAAAAGGGGATGCCAATAAATTTTAATATTTCATCATGATTGATCTAGTTTGAACCAAATTTAGTAGCCTAAACTAGTGGAGGGAGGTAAGACTATCTCTAGCAATGAGTTTTCTGCCATTGGATGTTGGAGCCATAGGGTAGGTAGAAGGTGTCAATATACTATAAGGCATTGTCCACATTGGCTTCATCTTAAATTAGGGTAAGGAAGGAGTCATATACAAAGTGGCCATTAAGTAGTTACATATCTTCATGTAAATTAGCTGCATCATGAGGGAGATAAATTCCTTTAACAAGGCCATTAGCTTGAGAATTTCTAAGGAGATATCCAAAACCCTTATCTCTAAGGGTGTCCAAGGAGAGAGATAAAGGTAACCCTTGGTGAATGGAAAGGAATAAGCTAAATTTATTAGAGGTAAATTTATTAATAGAGAGGATAGCTGAGGCATCAGATAAAATCATATGAATAATTTGAATGAAGATGGTCTCAAAACCTAGAACTCGAAGCATAGCTAAGATAAAATGCCACTTGATGCAATCATAAGCTTTTTAAAATTCAATTTTGATGAACATATCTTGTTGCTTAGATTGTCTGGCCCAATCCATCCCTTTCCAAATGTCAATGATGTTATCCAAGTTATAATAGCTTCTAATGAATCCTATTTTTTCGAGATGTAAAATGAGAGGAAACATGTTACACAAATGGATTTCTAGAGCCTTTGAAATAATTTTATAGGATACATTCAAGAGGGTGATGGGACACTAGTTGTAGATCAACTTAGGGTCTCTCTACTTAGGTATGAATTTGATATTTCCTTTATTTATATTTTTTTAACCCAGTGAATATATGTAAAATGATTCTTGATAAACCTTATGCAAATCATTTACCACAAGATCCCAAAGAGTTTTATAGAATTCATATGGAAAGCCATCAATATTGGGTGATTTGTCATTAGCCATGTGAGACACCACTTCATGAAAATCATCAACAGTGAGGGGCCTATCATAAATCACCTATTGGGCAAGAGTGAGTTTGCATCACACCACTAAAAGGTATTTCTAAAGAGCACATTCATTCTCAACCAAAGATGCTTGATCTTTGAACATTTGTTGGTAATGATGAAAAAATTCTTGCATAATCTATGGAGTTTCTATGAGTTTGTTACTAGCCTCAAAAATGAATTGAATTTGTTTCTTCATGCTTTTGGCTCACAACATTTGAAATAACTCCTTATAATCTTTGTCCCATATTTTAATCCAATGAATCTTGGATTTGACTTGAGATCCCTAGGCATAGTAGTTATCTACAATCATAATGTGATGCCTTAAGGATGTAACTCTTGTATATAATCAAAAATGCATTATATCTATAAATCAATCCTAGCTTAGAGAATATGAAGCATACCTATACTTATGACTAGGGATACATTTATTAATCAGGAAAATGACTAATATGGGGATCTACTAGACCTAATTAAGGGATCACTTGTCACAAAATATTATGCTAGGAAGGGTTCTAAATCCTACAGTTTAACACAATTACACAACAACCCTAAAGGATTCATAAGGTTTAAAATGTTTACTCTATTCTAATAAAAATAAAGTAAATATAATCTAGTGCACACCAAAGCTTGTGGCACAAAGTGGGGGTTTAGAAATAATTAAAAAATGAACTAAACATGTATTAGAAGACATATACTCATGTCAATGTATATGAAATCCTAATACATGGAGAGAAGAATACAAATGAATTATATATCTACTCTTACAAAAGAGAAATAAAGTTAGGAATACTTACCTTTGAAGGAAAACCCATCGAGCCTCAATCTCTCCCTTGGCCAAGGTGCTTCACAATATATTGTTATGATATGTAAGGATAACCAAGATAAATATGTTCTAGGCTACACAATCTATGTAATCATCCAAAAGACTTATCCATAAGACAAGATCCATATCTCCAAATAAAGTATGGAACCCTAGGATTTATTCCTCAAGTAGAATGGTCAATAAGTAGATGTTCTCTCACAATTCTTCACTAATAATTTTTCTCTTATGAAATGATGGGAAATGAACTTGTATATATAGGTGGATCTTGCCCTAAATCCTCTTAGGAATGTTGGCTATGTTATCTCATAGTTCTATTATGGTTGAGGTTATTGATGCTTTGGATATATTTCATTCTAGCACATGTTTTTAGCTTTGTTGTATATGCTATAGGAAATATATGAGATGTGGTTTCTTTTCTAAAAATTATGAAAAACTTATGCATGGTTAAAGAGAAACAGGCAAAAAGGACTTGGAAAAATATAATCAATCAAGAAAATTGTACTACACACTATTTCAAGCTAGGAAATGTGTAATAATAATAAATGACTAAGTATAAAGACCCAAGAAATGGTAAAACAATATGGTAAAAAGGAATCTATTTTTAAACCAATGTGAAAAATGTTTTCACCAAATTAAAACAAGTAAAATCATACTAATATCACATTGGGAAGTATAAAAAATTGTAATAAAATGGAAGGTATATAAAATGGAACAAATGGTATAAAAAATTAATTGAGTCAATCAATCATACTAAATCATGTTGAGAAGTATAAAAAAATAAAATTGCAAAAGATTGGTCTTAAATTAATCATAATAATTCAAATTGGGAAGTATGAAAAATTTAAGAAATGGTTGAAATTTTACATGCACTCAAAAAATAAGAAGATAAAAAGCAAAATAGAAATGAAGTAAGAATAAAACATACTAAATCAAGATGGGAAGCATGTAAATGATGTGTAACTACATAATCGATCGAATCTTATCTCAAGTTTGACACATGTAATTTAGATGGTGACTTGGGTATTGTAAAATTTTGTGAGGGCTAGGTTCTATCCATAGTCTTACATTGTAACTCAATAAAGAGAACACCACTAAGGTGGAATAAATATTAAATTGGGTAATAAAAATATGTGGGTAATATGAAGGAAAATATGGTAATTTTTTAGGATAGATAGGTCCTATCTGTAGTCTTACAAAGCAACTCAAAAATTAAATCCCAAAGGGAGTGATCAGTAGACAAAACAATATTTTGCAAGAGGAAATATAAGGGATATAAGGTGTGAAAAAGGGAGTGTAAAAATCAAGACTTATGCATATTATGAGAAGACCTCAGGAGTCAAAAGGCATACTAAGGACATGAGAAGACACAAAGTGACTAGTAGTTGTCTATGTATAAAGGAAACCTATTCACTATAGACACAAATATTTGTAGGAAAATAAGTGTGATATTAAGATCAAATCATGAAGCTAGATTGGTACAAGGAAAATTAAAATGGACCTACCTTCCCATGATGTGTTCCCCATTCTTCAAGATCCCTTACAGAGCTGTCAGTCTACTAAGAAGATTGGGTACTTACTTGAGAAAGTAGGTAGCACTAAAAGATTTTTTATTCTCCTTTTCTAACCTACTAGCCTACCTCACCCTAAAGGATCTCATCTTTACCATGAGGCCAACTATGGAGTTCAAACTTTGACTAGAATAAGGAGATGTGGTTTGACTCATGTCTTTTAGTATGATTAGACTTATAAGAATATTTTTTCCTTTTGATATCATTACCTTTTATTTGAATGATTTGGATTTTAACTATATTTTTAAGGATTTTTAAGATTTCTCCTCATTATGGATTTGGAATGACCAATCATGAGAGAGATAGTGATACACATGAATGATTTGTAGGCTAAGGATAAAGGAAGTTAAGTAACAAAAGACAAAGATTGACTAGGACACTTAGGCTTGGCAATAAACTAACATGTGATATCAAGTCTTAACTGTGTATATGCTTAGTTTATGATAAAGGAAAGAAGGAAAAAGGAGATCCAATGTCCACTAGTAAAAGGAGATAATAATGAGATATATTGTTTTCTAATTGATCACATGGTAAAGGGAGATAATAACCAATGGGAGCAAGGTTTGTATAACTAAGTCACCATGAAAAATTATCTATGAAAAATAAGGATAAGAAATCAAAACAATCATGAAGATAAAATAAAGATAGTTTTTAGAAAAACTCCAAGGAAAAATGGAAAGCAATGATAAAATACAATCATATGCACATACAAATGATAATATAAACAAGATATAGTGAAACAAGAAAGCAATCATGATATAAAATAAGTAGAAATTTAACATAGTGTTAAATGATATAATAGACAACAACAATATTGCAGCACACATCCAATCCAAAAATAAATGAGAAATCACCATGCATATGCTCATAAATATTGGTAAATTTATCCACACATTATCTAATACATCAGATAAATCTCTATGAAGCTGTAATCAAATTAATATTAAGGTTTCATCAATCTTTAATGAATATTGGGAAAATACTTATTTTCTAATCTCCTCAGCTAAAAAAATAGGAATACTCAAAGGATCATGTTGATAAGGAAAATTAGGAAAAATATAGTCAAGAAAATGTTTGGGAAAAAGATCTATGGGAGAATAAGGAATCACTAGTGGAGAAAGATCCATAGGTGAAGGACTTATAGGTGGAGAAGGATCCACAAGGGAAGGAATAATAGGTGGAGGTATAGAAGGTGAAAGGACCAAAAGAAGGGATGGAACCACTAGAGATAGAGCCATGGGAGAAGGAGAAGCCTTCTTATGGGAATGACCTATGGTAGGGACAAAATAAGGTCTAAGAATGGTTATAAGATGATCTTTGATATGTTATTGTAGGATGTGACAATGATTGGTGTGATGGGTGTTTCATATATTCCATAAAAAATATACCTCATCACACTTAGGCATATATTTAAGAAGTACCTTTAGGGGAGGTATGGCTTTGTCTGATGACATGAAAGAAGGATGCAAGGTATCAATATATTGTCATAACTTGTGACAATGGGTGGAAAAATGATTATCTATCCCATGAAAGCAACATATATGCTTATGCATGGTTTTAGGAGAATCACTCATGAAATGAGATATAATAGGAGTGGAACAATCCATAGAACACTCATCATCCCATTTGGTGGGCAAAGGATCCATCTTAGGAAAGGGAAACAAACCATCACCAAAGGAGGGTGATGATGAGGAAGGAATGGAACTAGCCTCAATAAAAGGAGTGATAATATCAGAAATACGGGTATGCTCAGCAATAGTAGGAGAAAAAATAAGATCAACTATAGTATGAAAGGGAAGAGGCTCAAATATATAGGCTCTACTAAGGGAGATGTGGGATCTACATAATGTCTAAGGAGAGTCTCACTAACCTCAAGGGTAAACTATCTATGAGGGTCAATATACCTAGAAAAATGGTAAGGCCTGGTCATAACATGATCCATGAGCATAATCTTGCATGGATCCTCAAAATTTGGAGGTGTCAGTGCCATCTCTACCCTATGATAAAGGGGAAAAATGCAAAAATTAAGAACTATAAGTGAAGGAAAATGATGAGATGCATGAAAATACCATAGTAAATAAGAATGATAATGGACAATCTTGACATCAAAGGCATGTACAAGACTACCTAAAAATGGATCATCTAAAGAATAACCATCATCATAATCCAGAGTGTGAAGATCAATGACACAAGTAGGGATAACGTTGTCATCCGATGAAGAATGGTGAATAAAATACCTAGTCTTGGTCAGGACTATAAGAATGTCATCACAAGGAGTCTTGTGAGAATGAGGTTAGAAAGTAAGAAGCTATAAGAAATTAGGAAGATACAAGATGAGATGAGGTGAGAAATTAAAAGTTTTGATCTTTAAGTTAATCTCATTAGACTCATTATCATTAGAATCTAAAAGGTTGGGAGTAATGTTACCAATGAGCTTAGGATTCCCATTGTAACCTCGAGTTTAATTGATGGTAAAGCTAAGACACTAAGACTTATGAAATGGAACACTTGGAAAATGATCAAAAGTATGAATCTTGAAGACACCATGATCTTGAAACTACTCAAAATTCTAAGGGTTAGTGTCACCTTGAATCCTATAAATGGCTTCATTATGAAGGAATTTAATGCATTGCTAGGTAAAAGAGGTAATAGCTCACATGTGGTGAGTACGTGTCCTAAAAATCAATATGTTGTAATAAAGGAGGAAGTTAAAGATCATCACCTTCACATGAATGGTGACAAATGGGATGGTAATGAGAAGCCACATGCAACCCAAAGGAGGCATTTGCCTTATATCATATCCTTGGCATGTGTTGCATGTAGATTTGAGATTACATTTGGAATACCCAAGGGTTTTAAAGAAATCAAGATAAGTGACACACATGTTGGAACCCTCATCAATTAAAACATGCTTGACTTGGATATCACCTATTTTAATGCTAATGAATAAGGGATGATCATTCGAATGAAGCAGAATCCCATCAAGAATCATAGAAGCTATGAGAAATTTTAAATAAAGAGAAGTGTCTAAAGTTTCATCAACATGGATAGACATTTATTCACATTATTATAAATTACTATATTTGAAAATAGATAAAGCTACCTCTCACCTTATGAGAGGAGGATGAGGGACATTCATCTTGAATAAGAACTAAATGAGATGGTTTCTATGACACAAAGAAGTCCTCTTAAGCTCAAGGAATGGAATTTTGTATGGGAGATTAGTGAGCTCCACAATAGGATCATACTCATCATAGCTCATAAGAAGGATACTAGATATAGGTGCATAATGATTAAGGGTGTCATCAGAAGGAGAAGATGAAGAGCATTGGAATTTATGTTGATATGAAGAAGAAGAAGGTTTAAAACAAGGTGGTAAATCATGTTGAGTTGGTGAACTGGTCAATTTAGGTTGATTTTGAGAATTAAAAGAAGAATTGTTAGAAGAATCTTGATTATAATTAGCATTGGAAGATGATGGAAGAGTGGTAGAAATAGAATGGGATGTGTTATCCAATGTATAATCATAAATTAGATCGTTAAAAGTGATAAGGTCTTCTTGGCCCAACTCATTTAAATGAGTTGGAGAAGAATCCTAGATAACACGATATGTCTTGTGGGAAGGAGTGTAGATAGGTTGTTCATTAATGAAATACACCACCCTTCACATATTAGTCATGTTAATCACATTTTATTCAGAAGTTGGTTCAATAATACTTTCTATGTTATTGTTGAAAGGGGTGGGCTTGTCCTGAGTATCTTGAATCAGTTGATGATTAGGTAAAGGATCTTTATAGATAGCCAAATGAGCATTTTATTGATTCAAGGCTTGAGTTTTGTCATTTTAATTATAGTCTTTAAAATCAATCTCATAGGCTTATTGATTATTATAGATAACATAATCATGATTGAAATTAGATCTAAGAAGAAAATCCATATCTAAATTATGAATTTGTCTATAGGTCTCATGAGAATGAACCCAACTAGCATGAAACCAACAAAACTTGTTAGGATCATACTAGGATTTCATAAGATGGGTAGGGTTAAGTTATCATGGAAGAGGCTTGGGTAGAAGCTTAAGCAATTCAATTGAGGATAGAGATTTACAAATGTTAATGTTTTTTGGTGAAGATAAATAAGGATTAGTATACTTTTGAGAAGGAGTCAATTTTGAAGAATGATTAAGAATAATATCTTGAACATTGTGAATGGTTTCATAAGAATCAGTAAAACCATCATTGGTGATAGTTTTGTCTTTATTCTTTAGTAAGACACGAGGGCTTGTATAAGGTTGGGGTGGCTTGAATTGATACATAAGGAAATATTATCTTTTAGCTTAGTCAATAGCCTCCTCCAAGTTACGTGAAGAGAGAGTGAAAACTCAATATTGTAGTTTAGGAAAGAGATCATTTGTAAAGAGATGAAAAATATTGTCATCTACCATGTTATGTTCACATTTTTTCAACATAGTATTCCATCTCTTAACAAAGCTTTGGGTAGTTTCATTCTCATGTTGTTTGCAATTAATGAAATGGGATAAAGTGTTTTCAAGAAGATCATTAGTTTGGAATTAATGAAATAAAGCATTTACTAAGTCTTCCAAACTAGAAATGGAATGAGATATAAGTTGATTGTACCAATCCAAGGCATCACTCATGAGGGTTTTGGCTAGGATCTTGGTAGCAGCAACGGTGTTTAATTTAACCCAATCCTTGTAAATATTTCCAAATGTCTTAAGGTGAAGGGTAGGATTGGTTGATCCCTTATAATAAATTGTAGGTGGTATACCTCCTATATCAATGTTGGTAATTTGAGTAGTGAGAGGTTCATTTTATAGATGCTTAATAGTTTGATTGACTAAAGGAGGTTGAGGAATGAGATTGCCTTGAGAATCTTGAAGAGGAGGGGGAACATTTTGGTTATGTTCTCCCCAAGACATTGGTTGTGGATAATATTAAAGGTTAAGAAGGTGGTTTTACATTGTCATCATTTGATTTGTGTTATGTGTTTGAAAGGTATTCATTTGATTGAGAGTTTACAACAAAATTTGGTGTGTTTGATTAACATTAGAAGCATTATAATTGTTATTTGTGTTGGTATAAGTGCCTTGGGTACAACTATTAGTTTTGATATGAGCTTGAGAAGAACTATGAGAATGTGAGGCACTAGTGGAAAATTTTGCTTGTGAAGCAAAAGATCGACTAGTGAATGGTTGAGAGGAAGAAGCAATAGAAGCATGATTGCCTTGGGTAGAAAATGATGAACTAGTGGAGGGATTAAGGATAGTGTATCTTATGAGAGGCCCACTAGATGTATAACTTTCCATGTTAGTTGAGATACTAGGCATAAAGGTAGAAGAGGTTAGAGAAGAATAAGTCATGGCATAAGGAGTCAAAATTGAAGGAAGAGGTTGAGAACCAAAAAAAGTGGTATCTCCATATCCCATTGAGAATGTAGGAGTAGTTGAATGAGGCTCTTAAGTTTGACCACTAATCATGGGGTTATAAATAGTAGAAGGATATTTTCCTTGATGTTGAGGAAATTTGTAAATAAAAAAATTATTTTAGGAGTATACTCTAACTCAAGTTGATCCTCTAAGACAAGAGGAGGATTATGCTGCAAAGACATATTAGGAGGGGTCCCATAGTTCATTTTGAGAGCAAAAATATGAAATTTAATAGCATCCAAAAGAGAGGCCCTACTCTGTCTATGGGAGATCTTATTATGATTGGTAAAGTTCATCATATATGTTGATTGTGACTTAGTGTCATCACCAAACAAAAATTCCATGATGAAGGGAAAAGAAGAGATATGAGAAAGCAAAGTTCAAACAAGTGACTAAAATAATATAGGTTTAACTAAGTTAACCTAGTATAAAAACAAGTATTATAAAATTATATAGGGTCAACTGGGTCAATCTAATATAATGTACAAAAGGTAAAAAAGCTACTGGGTTAACTAGATTGATCGAGTATAGAAGGTATGGAATTCAACAAGCCTAAAAACATTTTACAAAATTAAATAAGCTAACTTTTCAAGTAATTGAAAGTAGTAAGTACTAAAAGGAAATAGATAATCAATTAGATTAATGTTATCCAATCTAATTAAAGCACATAAAACACAATCTTGTACTAATGCTAGCCAATACATGTTTTTGCACTCTCAATTGAGAAAAGAGCAAGCAATAAATTTGGAAAGTAAATAGCTAACTAATTGGTCAAACTAAATGTTTATTATATTATTAAGATATGATTTTTAATGTGATTGGAAGTTGGCTATTATCAATGTACTAGATAGCAATCTAAGGATGGTTTTAGGTAGTTTGGATTGAAAAGGATTGTAGTGATAATGATACAGGATTGGTATTGGGGCCTACCACTGTAGCGATAAGGGGGTTGGGTGTTTATCTATAATATACCATTAACCATGATTTATACTTGACTAGAGCATCAATTCATCTTCCCCATTGGTGATGAAATCTCAGTAGATTGGCCTAGGGTGAACAAAATGTTAAAATGCTTATTTATGTTATGTTATTTGGTAGTGTGTGCATAAAATAGAAATAGTGAAACTAAGAGATAAATTTGAAATTCCCTAATTAAACTATGTGACTTATTCTAAACATGCACACAACAAGAAAAGAAAGGTGTGAGTTAATTACTAATAGATATGAATTTAATTACAACTTTGAAATAAGGTATAATGCTGACACTATATGGATAAAATACATAATAAGGTCGATAGGGTCAAACCTATACTATGAAAGAAAATTATAAATATGAATTGGGTCAGTAGTGTTGATCTAGTTATTTTAGACAATACACAAAACACAAAATTGGGTTGGTAGTGTCGATCCAGTTGACTATGCAAGGACAGTTTTAAAGACTAAAAACTGTGAAAGGAAATACATAAAATGAGAGAAAAAAATAAGTATAAAGGAACTGTAGTGGGTCAAAGATGTAATGAAGTAATATTTTTTATGAAGAACCTTGAGGTATGTTGGCAAAATTTGCAAACTAGGTCGACAAAATTAATCAAGCTATACAAAAACCTACTGCAAAGTGTTGAAACTATAATGGGTCAACTAGCTCAACCTAGTAGGTTAAATTTGATGGTTTAAAGTCTATAAATAGGTACTAGGTCAAATGGGTTGATCTAATTTCCTCTTTTTGGAAACCTGCACATAGATAAAAATAGTTGGGTCAACATAATCACTTTAGAATGTCAAAATATATGATAAAAAAGAATGAAATAAATGAAGTAAAAGTGAAAAGATCCTATAAGGGTTAGTTCACATAGATTTCACCAAAATATATGCAATCATAAATGCATCATATCTATAAATAAATCCTATCTCAGAGAAGATAGAGCATACGTACACTTCCGATTGGGGATACATTTGTTAAGTGGGAGCATGACCAATATGGGGATCCACTAGAACTAATTAGGGGATCACTTGTCACAAAATATCATGCTAGGAAGGGTTCTAAAGCTTATATTCTAACATAATCACAAAACAACCCTAATGGAGTCCTAAGGTTTAAAATGCTCACTCTATTCTAATAACAAGAAAGTAAATCTAATTTAGTGCACACCAAAGCTTGTGGCACAAAGTGGGGGGTTAGAAATAATAAAAAAACTAAACTAAACATGTATTAGAATACATATACTCATGTTAATTTATAAAAAATCTTAATACATGAAGATAAAAATACAAATGCATTATCTATCTACTCTTACAAAGGAAAAATAAAGTTAGGAATACTTACCTTTGAAGATGAACCCACCAAGCCTCAATCTCTCCCTTGGCCAAGGTGATTCATAAGAGATTGTTGTGGTATGTAAGGATAACTAAAATAAATCATCTCTAAACTATATAACCTATCTAATCATCTAAAAGACTTATTTACAAGATAAGATCTATATCTCTAAAGAAAGTATAGAACCCTAAGCTTTATTCCTCAAGTAGAATGGTCAATAATCAGATGTTCTCTCATACCTCTTCACTAATAATTATTCTCTTACAATATGTTGGGAAATGAATTGATATATATAGGTAAGTCTTACCCTAATCCTCTTGGGAAAATTAGTTGTGCAAGGTTAACCCTATTAACCTATTGTGTTTTTAGGGATAATTCACTAGGTCTATGTTGGGTTAGTTGAAAGGCTAACAAGCTAAGAAAGTGAAAAATACCCCTAAAATGTACTAGGTTGACCCAATCGACCCAGTACAATAGATAGTCCAAAAGGGTGTTAACGCAAAAAAAAGAGGAATGGAAAGAGGAAAAGATTGGAATAGGTAGGACTGAGAAGAACAAGCTTAGGGTAAATGGTTTTAGGAAACAAGTGTGTATATGTAAAGTGGCAAAAGGAACAATAATCTTATAAATCACCGATGGTCTACCCACCCCTTTCCCAATACACCCCTTAAGGCATTCACTCAAATAAATGGAGACTTGATAGGTTCTTACAAGATACAAATTATCAATAATCAATATAAGTTTTAAAATATTATGTATATAAAACTCTCACATAAAATATATCATTAAAGGGATCTTTTTAGAGAGCTAGGGCTGCACAACTTAGTTATAAGGTAATGGTAGAGTAGGAGTGTCTCCAAATTTTAGAAAGTTTGTGGCCATGGATCTATAGAAAGTGGGAGATCCTCCTGATGGCATCATCTCACTAGAGAATCTAACCATAATATTAGGATGGATTAAGATATAAATTCTAAATTATCCTAATGTGTGCTATCGTGAGCCCATAATTGAGTAAGGAGGTATTAAGGAAGAATTGTGATTTATGGAATTTGATTTTCCTGAACTACCATGACATAAGAAATTGAATGGGGGAGTGATAAAAAATCCCAAAATATGGTAGCACCTACACCAAAGGAAAAAATTCATTATCAAAAGATAAGTACGGTTGGGTAAACATTATTGCCCTATTTAGATGCTTCAGAATACAAGCAGGGCCTTCCCTATAAAATTTATAGGTGTACCAAAATCCATATATAAGATAGTGAGTTAAATTAGGGTCATAAATTCCCCATTTAAGGCACATGTAAAACCATGCCTCCCTTTTGCCAGCTGCCCACCTCATAGTCAAGTGACCCATTTTGTCTTTAGGATATGCTACCATATTAAAGTCACCACATAATACCCAATGGGAGTTGGGTAGCTCATCCACTATCCATCACCATAAATGAGAATGATCCAAAGTGTCATTTGAGGCATAAATATTAATGAATCCAAATAGTGGATTTTAATGCTAAAAAGAGCCCAAACTAACTGATTAGTGGTATCCACACTAGATTACACTAAGTGTGGCCACCACCTTGGATAAATAAGTGTGGCCACCACCTTGGATAAATAAGTGTGATCACCCCTCCACATACTATGGAATTATTTCTATGAAGAATAATACTATCATACGAGATGGATTTATTGATAGTTGTCAATAAAAAAATCTCCCCTGTAGACAGAGAATGTCCATCTTAGGAAAATTCCTTCTAAAATCATGCACAACAAACTTACATTTTAGATTTGTGAGACCCCAAACATTCCATGAAAAATAATTTATAGATGATGGGTGTCAAGGGACATGTCCTCTGAGTCCATCCCTTCTAGGGAATCATATCAATTCCACAAAAAGTGCCTACTATTAGCACTCAAGAACTCATATTGTTTCCTCAAGTCAGGGTCAGCTAGAAACTCTCCTTCCTCTACGTCATCAATCCTCTAAGAAGGGTTGTAAGAGCATTTGGGTGTATCTCAGAAAGTAAGAAGTGGAAGGGTGGCTGGTTGAGTCTAAATAATTGGGCCTAAATGCTTTGACATCTTGGGATAAAATGTTAACAGCCAAAGGAGTGTTGAAAACCCTAGGCTTTTTTACCAATTTTAGAGTTATAATCGATAAGTATTTTTTGTAACATGGGCATTCTCCTATGGGACATTCCTAAAAAATAGATTACCTCATTTGGAAATTGTAGTTGAGTATATCACTTTGGTGTGAGTGTTCTTCTTCCCAACCATAGTCCATCCATCCTAAGTTGGTTTATTGTTAACTTTAGGAGAGGGCTTAGGAAGAGAGGCTGTGTGGGTGCATGTATTATTATGAGCCAACTAAAGAGGAAATATTTATTCTTATGGTTTATGGTTTAGAAATGGAATAAAGTGTTATGAAATTTGATATACAAGACTTGTTAGGATTACCTTACATCCCTGACCTAGATTTTCACAAACTCCTTGACATCTCAAGAGAGGTCTACTTCTATGCAGACCCTTTTTTGTAGTATGGTAGAGTAGAACCAATTTTATTCATGATAAACCACATCACCTATGGAATATGTTATTTGGTGAATAAGGTGATAACATGGGAGTGGAAGGCCTAAAAATTCAACCCAAATTGGGACTTTAAGAATGAAGTACTCTAAGACCAAAAATTCTCGTGTTTAGGGGGAGAGAACCATTAGCAAGTTCCTAACATACCAAGTGGTAGACTTATGGAGGATTCCTCTGTCATGGGATGGGTTTAAAACATAGAAGAGAAAGAAACCCTTAGTCATTTTCTATATGCTCTCTAGATTAATGCCATGAGATGCCCAATAAGTTTGAACCCAAGACCATAACATACTTTCATATGGGATTCTCCCAAAAAAATATCCTATTAATCAAACTTATCTAACCATTGACATATAGAATTAAATTCAAGATTTGGAAATATAACATCAGGTTTTAAAGCATTACCTCATGGTATACCTTTAGGATAAACTTGGTTAGGTGCTTGTAGGGCCCATTACTTGGTGCTCCTCTATTATTCTCCACAACTAAAATAGATGAGATAAAATGGGGATAAGACATTATAAAGGTTGGCCTCACCTAACGGAAAAAAACCTAACAAAAATAAATGCTAAGTCTCATAGGCACTTAAGGCCATGGTATGACACAAGGCTGGTCAAGCAAGGAACCAAGGGTCCACTCAATGGTGTGCATAGATAAAACCCTCTCTTGACTTATATTTCATTTTCATTTATTTATTCTATCTTCACCTTTATTTGACGTGTTTGTCTTAAATTTTTACTTAAATTTCATTTTTAGTCATTCATGTATTTCTCTATGTTTGATTTGACATGTTTTTCTGACATGGGGTCACTTTTCACCTACTTACATATCTTTCTTAAAATTTTATTCTATTGATACTTTATTTTCCATTTATGTTTTACATGCTTTCCAAATGTGATTTAGTGTGTTATACATTAATTTTTGCCATTTATGTTTTCCATTCTTTCCAATTTGATTTACTTTATTTTACAATCATTTTTCATTCATTTGCCAATAATTTTGTCATTCATTTTCCATCCTTTTGTCATTTATTTTCCTTTAATATTTTATCCTTGCCTTAACAATCCTAATTTGAAAATTTTCCTAATACCCTCATATCTTTGCCTTAACCCATTTTTTACCATAGGCCTATCTTCCAAAATTTTCAATTTTTGGCTTTTTTTTGCATTAACTTCTACAAATTTGCCTAGTGTTCTTCACATTAGATGCCTTCATTTATCTTGCAATCTACTTTATTTACAACATGAAGGTAAGTAAAGGTATATGTTTTATAGTTCTATTCTTTAATTTATCTTATTTGTTTCTTACTACATTTTACTTAGCATCAATGTTATGGGTTATCATGTTCTTTCTTGAAGCACCATCCCATGTTGCACTCATGTGACATGTGATGAGATTTGAGTGGGGCATACATATACACATAATATTTTGAATATTTTATCAATTAATAACACTTAGTATCTTGTAATAATCCATCAAGTCTCAATATATTTGAGTGCATACCTTAAGGGGTGCACCAAGAAAGGGGTGGGTAGACCATTGGTGCTTCTTAGGATTGTTGTCCCTTTTTCCAATTTCTATATACACACTTGTCTCCTAAAACCATTAACCCTAAACTTTTTATTCTATATTATATCCATTCCAAGCATTTACTACATTTTATCCTCATATTCCTCACCTAAAACCATTTTTTCAGTCAAATGTATTAGGTTGATTGGGTTGACCCTATATAGTTTTGAGGTATTTTTCACTTAAGAGCTAGTTGACCTTTGGTTGACCTAGCTCATGACCTACTGAATTATTATCCAAAATTGTGCAAGGTCAACTAGGTCAACCCTATCAGTTGGGATTTTTGGAAGTGTTTAGTGTTAACTCTACCTATAAATACAAGTTTATTTCTATCATTTGATAAAAATAAGTGAAATAAGAAGTAAGAGCAAATGGACATCTGCTTATTAGCCATTCTACTTAAGGAATAAAGCTTAGGGTTTCATACTTTCCTTGGAGATACGTATCTTGTCTTATGGATAAGTATTTTGTATGCATTGATAAGTTATGTATCCTAGATTTGATTTGTGTTTTTCATCCTTACATACCTAAACAACCTCTTATGAATCACCATGGCCAAGGGAGAGATTGAGGCTTAGTGGGTTCATCTTTAAAGGTATGTATTTTTAACTTTATTTATCCTTTTGTAAGAGTATATATATATATGAATTTTTCTTTCTCTTCCATGTATTAGGATTTTGTATCCATTGATATAAGTATATGTTTTCTATGCATGTTTAGTTTTATTGTTTCTAACCCCCAATTTGTGCCACAAGCTTTAGTGAACACTAGATTATATTGAATTTAGTTGTTACTAGTTTAAGTGAAATATCAAAACCTAGGACCCCCTTAGGGTTATTTCATGATTGTGTTAGATTGGAGGCTTTCTAACCCTCTTTAGTATGGTGTATTATGATAAATGATCCCCTAATTGGGCTAACAGATCTCTATGTTGGTCATGTTCTCGCTTAAAAAATGTATTCCCAATCAGAAGTGTAGGTATACTTTATCTTCTCTAAGTTAGGATTGATTTATAGACATGATGCATTATTGATTGCATATAGAATCCATGTTTATCATAATACTAAGGAAAGGATCAATTAAGTATAAGGGCATGTTGCCATTTAAGTGCTTTAACTATGGTAAGATTGGTCACTTTGCATCCAAGTTCCCTAAGAAGGATAATAATGAGCATGATGGAGATCATGATGAACATCATGATGAGGATAAGAAGTTTTATAATATTTACAAGATAAAAAAGAGACTTAGTAAGTATGAAGGAAAGAAAGGATCATTCAAGAACAAGATAAGTTTAAATACCAAAAAAGATAGTAACTCCTCTTATATAAATGACACAAGTATATCTAATAGTGATGATGATAGTGTTGATCATGATAGCAATGAAATTCTATTCATGGCCATAGAAATAGATAATGAAGGTTGTTCAAAAGTGAAAAGTCTTATAGAAGATGAAGAAGAGGATGAAGTGAAACTTGAGGCATAATTGGTGAGTTTTCTAAAGGAGTTGAAGTTCAAGAAGAATTATAAACTGATATCATTGATTAAGGGTTATGAGGAATAAATCAATCTCTTTGAAGAGATACTAACTAATAAAACCAATGAACATGAAGAGATAATTAAATAGTTTTAAACTCATATTGATATTTTCACTACAAGTCTCAATACCAAGGAAGAAGAATGCACCAATTTTAGAATAAAAATGGAGTCCTTGAAGGCATGATTGGATCAGGCAACAATTAAATTAAAGACATATCAAAAATTTGAAAAGAGCACTAAAATTCATGATGATATATTTAATATCCATAAGCTTCCACATGATAAGATAGGTCTAGGGCTCAAAGAAGACAAAAAAAATAAGGAGAGTCAGACCTCAAAGGATAATGGACTATCAAGAAGTGATGGTACTAACAGAGTGAAGGCCTATACATAAACTATCAAAATAGAGATCCAAATTAATCATCAACAAGTCATGATGAATATAACTCCTTCAAGAGACAACAAATGTATAGGTGTATCATTCAATATTCATCAAAAGATAATTCCTATCATATAAACAAGGTATGTGAATTGTTTCTAGTTATTATTTCTCACACAATCATTATGGACATAGATTTGTGGATTGTAGATGTCATACTAGAATTAATTGCTCATGGAGTAATAAGATGAATGATCATTTAAATATTAGAATCAAAATTATATACTACAATTGTGATCAGAGAGGACATATTGTAATCAATTGCAAGATGAGTCATATGAGGAAGATTAGTTAATAAAAAAGGTATATAGTGATACCGTTGAGAAGTGGATCAAGAAGTCAGACCCTATGGAGAAGATGGAGGAGTAGAAGACTCAAGGAGGAGAATATATGTTAGCTCATACTACCTTTTACATTAAAAATGAATAAATAAATGGTATATAGATAGTGGTTTCTCAATTCACATGATAGGAGACAAGATTAAGTTCATTTCATTGAAGAATAGTGCTACAGGAAAATTGATATTTGGAGATATCACAATTTACAATATTGTTAGTAAGTGTATCTTAACTTTGGACAATGGAAAGACCAAGATAGAGAATATGTTGTATGTAGAAGTAATGAAACATAACTTTCTTATTGTAAGTTAAATGTGTAACCAAGGACACACACTAACCTTTCATGACAGAGGGTGTGATATAAGGAGAGATAAATAAGGAAGCTTGATTTCCAATGCTAAGAGGATTGAGAACAATCTGTATGTATTGAATGAGATTAAGAAGGAGAGATGCTTCATAATAAAGATAGATGAATGTTGGATATCTCATAGAAGGTTGGGCTACCTGAATTTTCATAATCTAGTTAAGATCAACTCTAAGAATTCTATGAAGAATATGCCTAAAATCACCAAACCAACAAATACACTTTTCAAGGCATGTCAACATGGTAAGAAAACTAGGAGGTTTAAGTATAAGGAGTATTATACTACAATGATTTTAGAGTTAATACACACTGATATTTATGGACTTACAAGAATCTAAATCATTTAATGAGATAACTATTTCATGTTACTCGTAGATGACTACATAAGAATGACCTAGGTAGCATTCTTGAAAGAAAAGTCAGAAGCTCTTGATAAGATCAAGGCATTCAAGGACCTAGTTGAGAATTAAAAGAATGTAAAGACCAAATTTCTAAGATCTAATATAGGAAGAGAGTTTAGGTCCAATGAATTTGATTATTTTTTTGAGGTTCATGGGATAAGGAGATAGTTATCATCAACTATGACACCTCAACAGAATGGGGTAGAGGAAAGAAAGAATAGAAAAGTTCAAGAAATGGCAAGGACTATGATAAATGAATCAAGATTATATGATGTATAATGGAGAGAATTAGTGAGCACTATAGTATACATTTTGAATAGAGGGAAAATAAGGATTAATGGTAATAAAATCCCCTATGAACTATGGAAAGGTAGACCTACTAATGTGGAACACTTTAGAGTGTTTGGAAGAAAATACTTCATCAAGAGAGATGAGAAAAACTTAGATAATTTTGATTCATGGTCTGATAAAGGAATATTGTTAGGATACCCATCAATAATCTCTACTTATAGATGCTATAATAAGAGGTTTTAGAAGATATTTAAAACACTAATGCGAAGATTAATGAGATTGGTTTTAAGAAATTAAACTCTCAATCAAAGGATGCATTAGATAATCTATACTTAAATAATGAAGAATAATCAATACAGTGAGATGGAGAAGAATAATAAGTTGAATAAAGACAAGATTCAAAAATCCCCTCATGACAGATTTAAATAGACTATCCTAAATCATAAATCATTGACAACAAGGATGTATGTATGCAAATAAGGAGAAAGTTGGTAATAACCTAAATCAAATGAATGTTTCTCTATTGTCTAATATTGAACCTAAGAACTTTGTAGAATCAAGCAAATATAATTTTTGGATAGGTCCTATGAATAAGGAGTTTGACCAAATAAAAAAGAATGAGACTTGGAAACTAGTTCCTAGGCCTAAAGATAAGAACATCATTGGTAGAAAATGGGTGTTTAGCAAAAGCTTAAATTAAAATGGAAAATTCACTAGGAACAAGACTACATTAGTATGCAAGGGTTATGCATAATTAGAAGGGGTATAATTTGAGGAAACATTTACTACAGTAGAAATATTCAAGGTTTTCATATTATTCCTATCATATGCATGCTTAAAAGTGTTCAAGGTGTATTAGATGGATATCAAATTTGCTTTTTTGGATGGGAACTTAGAAGAGGATTTGTACATAGAACAACCTAAGGGTTTCTCATTATCAGGTAATAAGGACTATGTATGTACATTGAAAAAGGCTCATTATAGTCTAAAGCAAAATCCTAGAGCTTGGCATTACAAATTGGACAAGTACCTATTGGACCAAGGATTCAAGAGAAGGGTTTTAGATAGTAATATATAAATAAAGACAAAAAATGATCATTAGTTGATAGTGATTGTCTATGTGGATGACATCATATTTGGTGGAAATAGTGAGAGTATGACTAAGGCCTTTGTAGATGTGATGAATAAGGATTTTAAGATGTCCATGTAGGAGAGATATCATTATTCCTTGGTTTACAAATCATTCAATCAAAAAAGGTATATTCATTTCACAAGCTAAGTGCATAAGAAAGATGTTGAGAAAACTTGAAATGAAAGATTACAATGTAGTTAACACACCTATGATCACAGGGTGCATGTTAAGCAAGAAGGATGAATCTTCAAAGGTCAATCAGACATCATACATGTTAATGATTGGAAGCTTGTTGTACACTACTATGTATAAACCTGATATCATACAAGTAGTAGGTCTTGTGGGAAGATTTCAAGTAGATCCAAAGGAAAACCATTTGCAAGTAGTCAAGAGGATACTTAGGTATCTCAAGGGGACTATGGAATTTAGGTTGTGGTATCCAAGGTGAAATTTTTTTTATTTAACATCCTATATAGATGTAGATTGGGGAGGGAGTATAGATGATAGGAAAAGCATGAGTGGAGAAACTTTATTCTTAGGAGAGTGTCTAGTGTCATGGACAAGCAAGAATTAGTCATCAGTGTCATTGTTTACTATTGACACAGTGGATTGCACCTGGGGTAGGAGGCCAAGCTCCTACCTTCCACACACAACAATGGAAACTCCCCTCTCACCTATGGGACTGATGAAGCTGGAGGGGAGAGTCTCTAGATAAGGGCTAGCTCCCTCTAATGTATCATTTAGGCCCTGGTTTCCCCTACTACTAACAAATAAATGAAAAAAAGGGGTGGATGAAAAGGGAGAGAGATATGTTGAAAATAGAACCTAAGCCTAAAAAATAAAAAGGTGATACACTAGAAAAGTTGACCCACCCAGCCCAAATATACACTTTTCACCAAAAAAAGCACCCATACACTTCATCTAAAGTGGGAAGCTCTTCTACAACAATTAGCTAGGGGTCCATGGAAATACAAGGAGGAAGAAACTACCAGAGGCATCCTCAGACACACTTATGGTAGCCTATTCATAGGCACCTACATTCTCCTAGGAACACTTCTGGCAGACCTGTAGAAAGGAGACTTCACAATGCATTGGATATGCTGTAATCGATCTGTGAAAAGCATGAAAGACAATGACTTAACACAAAAGAATAAAATAGACATATACTTTAAAGTGCAAGTCCAGATAGAGGTAAAAATGCTAAGTCCTAATTCAAGGTAAAAATTGGTAGAGCTCTGCCTTACAAGCCTGAGATATTTTTGGGTAGAGTTTTGCCTTAAGGCTAAGAGAGTCGATCTACTTAAATGAGAATTTTTTACAATATATAGAAAGAGGAAGAAAAATTGGTGCTTCTTGGGAAAGATTTTGGCACTCTTTTTGCAAGCTGGCCCATGTGCACTTTGAGCCTTGGGAAGAGGGAGCCATTTGATTATCGGTTCCTGCTTTGACTTTAGCGTTCCACATAAATGTGAAAAACATGGCCACGCCTCTTTTTTGTAAATAGAATGCTCTTTTCAAGGCATTTACATGGCTTGTCTGCTTATAAATACAAACTAGAAGAAAAATAGGCTGCACCTTTTAGTGACCATCTGGCAATAACTCACCTCCTCTTTGCCACTTGGACTACTTTGTCTCTTTCTACTCCTTCAGCCCTTGGGGGCGATCTTCTGGCGGGTTGTTGTGTTCCTTGGGATTTTTTCATGGTTGGCACTCAGGTGATTTAAAAGCAAATGGATATTTCACTATCTTAAAATTGACATCTACACACCCATCATCACTTAAAAATAATGGCTAATATGTCTCCTTGAAATTGATAGCTTCCGGGACATCACCGTCCTTGGCAAATTCCTTCGGGCCTTTTCTGCAGGCTTTTTCTACGGATTTCTTCCCATAGACAATTTTCTTGTGAAAAAAAGTCTATGATGTCTCAGTCTTTTGTCCTTTTACCTTAAAGTCTTTTTCTTTTAGGTTTCTTTCTCATGGCCTTTTCCGAGTTCCTTCAAACTTTTTGTCCGAAGGAATTCCTTCAGACAAAAAGTCTGAATGGTTTATTCTTTGCCTCTACTGACTGCCTTAGAAAAAATTCCAAAATAAATCATCCTTTGTGGCTTTCTCCTTGAAGTGTCCTCTACCCTCCCTAAGGGCTCTTGAACCTAGAACTACCCTCTGCAAGGGCTCTTGCCCTTCAGCTTTGGGACGCTCCCTTGAACCAAGCCATTAAACTGATCGATTGAACCAAAAATGGTTCAACGGTTCAATGGTTCAACACTGTGTGCCACTCCTTATTGAACCAAGCCTTTGAACCATTAACTTGAACCAACCATTGAACCAATCCATTGAATCGATTCAATGGTTTAAATAGTTGTTGAACCAAGGCACCGAATTGAATGCAATGAACCATTTGATTGAACCTGCCAATGAACCTTGTGTTGAACTAATGTATTAAACCAAGCGATGAACCAAGGCAAATGAACTTGAGATTTGAACCAAAGCATTAAACTTGAGCTTTGAACCAAAGCATTGAACTAGTTGATTGAACCAAGGTGTTAACCAAGGCATTAAACTGGTTCAATGGTTCAAAGGTGTTAACTCTTTGAAAGATCATGTCGTTGGACCACTTTAAGCTCACTTTCCTTATGAATTTCTTTAGAAAGAGTCTGAAGAGGCTTTGTAAAACCTTGCACTCTCTGAACTGGTCTTTCATCTTCTAAAATATTCCACCTACAGAGTTCATAGAAAATCTCACTGCTGAGTCCGTAGAAACCCAAGCCCTACAGAGTCCATAGAAAATCAAGCCCTGCAGAGTCTGTAGAAAAATCAAGCCCTGTAGAGTCCATAGAAATGGACCTATAGAGTTCATAGAAATAGACTTTCAGAGTTTGTAGAAATTTTTTAGAGTCTGTAGAAATGGATAGATTCATGCAAAATCAAAAAATGAAATGGCCTAGAATAGTAGGGATAGAAGGGGACCGATTTTTGGCCTGTTGGGCAAAAAATGGTTAACAAATTGGTGACTCCCAAGGGAATCATGCTTGCTATTCTTAGAGACTAGTTGCCTTTAAGTCCATTGGGCATGGAGTCAGGTGTAGCTTTGAAGAAAGGTTAGCAACAGCCCCAAAAAAATCCAATAATCAAACATGAAGCCTTTTACCCCACACACAAAGGAAAGCACACACAAGGATAAAAACACTACCTGTGCAAACTACACTTAGGGAAAGCAGGAAAGACAACTAAAATCAAACTACTATGTACAACTAACCAGGTGTATTTTCTTCCCTCTTGGGTAAAAAGGAAAACTTCTTAAGTCCCCTTCCTAGCAAGAAGACTTATGGTGCCAGACAAGTGGCTAAATAAAAAGGAGATTTGGTGACCTGCTCCTCTTGCCTACCACCTGGATTGGCTAGTATCCAATTGGATCAGATTTGAACATGCTTCCAATATATACATACTCTATTCATTCTTGGAAGCTTGTTGAATGTCGGTCCTTCATGCTAGTGTATATCACCAAGAAATCTATGGTTGTTGGCTCATCACCATAACCCCTTTGGTCTGCACAGTCCCTCTATAATGCATCATGGTTTGACCCATTTCCTTCTACTTCATTGGAGATCTTATCAAACTCATCCTCTACTCCCTCTTGGCCTTCTTGAAGAAGGGTGACTATTGTGATGTCTGAAATGGACTCACAAAATGATTGCTCATCCCACAGAACATCACTTCTATATTCAAAGCTTTCTTCTTCAAGGCCAACCTCAAGGAAGACAGACCTCTCCTTTTCCTCCTTAAAGATCAAGATATATAGATGTTCAAACATATCCTCTTGATCCTCCTCCAACTCAGGCTCCTCAGCGTAGTCATCCTCCTCATCAAAGCAACAAGGAAGTTCATCAAACAAAGGAGGAAGGAACTCACCATGCTTATGTTCCTCCTCATATTGCTGGAACATCAACATGTATGCATGCCTTGTGTCTTCTCCATTGCTGATGAGGTCTTCACAAGGATCATCGATGATGATTTATTCTTTGTCATCACTCATGATATCCTCTTGTAAAACTATAGATTGGATCTTCTGCTCCTCACTCACCTCCTATAGAATAGGTTCCTCCTTTAGCCCTCAAGGATGGTCTTCTGGTAGGTCGCTGCATTCCTTAGTCTCTTTGCATGGTTGGCACTCATAAAATTTAAAATCAAATAGCTATTTCACTATCTTAAAATTGATGCCTACACACCCATCATCACTTTACAAAATAATGGCTAATCCATCTCCTTGAAATTGACATTTTCTAAGACGTCACCGTCCTTGGCAAATTCTTTCGGGCCTTTCTACGAGCTTTTTCTATGGGATTTTTCCCGCAGACAAAAAGTCTATGAGAATTGGCTGCTTTGACTTCCCTAGGTCCTTTCTTCATGCTGGTAGCCTTCCTCTAAATTCCTTCAGACTTTTTGTCCAAAGGAATTCCTTTAGATAAAAAGTTTGAAAGAATTCATGACTTTGCCTTAAAAAAATTTTGAAAGATCTTAGCCACTTATGTTTGCAGCATCTTTGAAGTGCTCCCTACCCTCTACAAGGGCTCTTAAACCTAGAATTTCCCTCTGCAAGGGCACTTGCCCTTTAGCTTTGGGATGCTCCCTTGAACCAAGCCATTGAACCAACTGATTGAACCAAAAATGGTTCAATGGTTTAACAGTTCAATGTTGTGTGCCATTCATTTGAATTGAGCCTTTAAACTTATTGCTTGAACCAAGTTTTTGAACCATTCCTTTGAACCAACCACTTGAACCCAAAAGGTTCAACGGTTTAATGGTTTAATGGTTCATGCCATTTGTTGAACTTTACCGATTAAAACCAAGCCCCTTTGAACCTTCTGCGATGAACCAAGGCATTGAACCAAGTGATGAACTGAGGTGTTGAACTAAAACTATTAAACTTAGCTATTGAACCAAAGTGATGAACTTATTGATTAAACCAAGGCATTGAACCAAGGCATTGAACCAGTTCAATGGTTCAATGGTTCAATGATGCCAACCTTCCTTGTGAATTTATTTAGACAAGAGCCTAGCACTCTCTAAATTGATTCTTCATGCACAAAAAGACTAAACTACAGAGTCCATAGAAAAATCTTCCTTGTAGAATCTGGAGAAACTTCACCTACAAAGTCCATATAAATAGACCTGTAAAGTCCATATAAATAGACCTGTAGAGTCTGTAGAAATTCCTGGATTTGTGCAAAATCAAAAAGTGAATTGGCCTAAAATAGCAAGGGAAGAAAGGGACCAATTTTTTTGGCCTTTTGGGCAAAAAATGGTCAACAAATTGGTGACTCCCAGGGGAAGCATGCCTACTATGCTTAGAGACCAGTTGCCTTGTAGTCCATTGGGCATGGATTTAGAATGTAGCTTTGAAGAAAGGTTAGCAATAGCCCCAAAGATCCAAGAATCAAACATGAAGCTTTTTACCCCAAACACAAGGGAAAGAACACACAAGACTAAAAACACTACTTGTGTAAACTACACTTAGGGAAAGTAGGAAAGACAACTGAAAGCAAACTACTATGTCAACTAACTAGGTATATTTGCTTCCCTCCTAGATCAAAGGGAAAACTTCTTAAGTCCCCTCCCTGGTAAGGAAACTTATGGTGCCAAACAAGTGGCTGAATGAAAAGGAGATTTGGTGACTTGCTCCTCTTCCCTGTCACCTAGATTGGCTTGTATTTGAGTGGATCAGATTCAAACATGCTTCTAACATACATGTATTCCTTTTGTTCTTGGAAGCTTGTTGAATGTTGGTCCTTCATGCTAGTGCACATCACCAAGAAATTTGTGGCTACTGGCTCATCACCATAATCCCTTTGATCTGCACAGTCCCTCTACAAAGCATCATGGCTTGACCCATTTCCTTTTGCTTTGTTGGAGATCCTGCCAAACTCATCCTCTGCTCCCTCTTGGCCTTCTTGAAGAAGGGTGACTATTGTGGTGTCTAAAATGGAATCACAAGATGATTTCTCATCCCACAGAACATCACCTCTTTATTCAAAAAACTCTTCTTTAAGGCTTTCCTTAAGGGAGACCAGCCTCTCTTTTTCCTCCTCAAAGATCAGGATCTCTAGATGTTCAAAGATATTCTCCTGATCCTCCTCCAACTCAAGCTCCTTAGTGTAGTCATCCTCCTCATCGAAGTAACAAGGAAATTCATCAAATAAAGGAGGAGGGAGCTCACCATGCTTATGTTCCTCCTCATATTGCTAGAACATCCACATGTATGCATGCCCTCTGTCTTCTCCATTGTTGATGAAGTCTTCAAAAGGAGCATTGATGATTTCTTATTCATTATAACTCATGATAGCCTCCTGAAGAACTAAAAATTGGATATTTTCTTCCTCACTCACCTCCTACAGAATAGGTTCCTCCTTGAGAAGGGATGAAGTGGAAAAAACATGTGGAAGAGGAGGCAGTCCTTGAGCTAGAATCAAATGATTCTCCTCCTTCCATCTAGCTAGCACTTCATTAATATCAGGTGTGACCTGATAGCTCTCTTAGGGATGTGTATATGGGGTGTGTTCAGACATGGAATGTGTCATTGGGTCTAAACCATCCATCACACCTTGGCTAAGGAATCTCTCTCTAGATTCCAACTCTGTAATTCTTCTAGCTATATCCTCTTGGAAATTCCTTTCTTGGAGGTCACCAGCATTATCATCAGTAGGGGTAGCCTCATCCTCTTCAAGGTTTTGAGAAAAACCTTTCTTCTCCTCCTTCTTGCCCCATGATTCTACTATATTCTTCCAATTCAGGACCTCAGAGTTGGAATTTTGCTCCTACGAACATGCAATAACTTTGTTTTCTCCAAGGTCTTGGGGCTCTTCCATAAGGTCTAGAAGTTCCATCTCTCCTTCTCTAAGTAGTCTCATCCTAGCCTCTAAATCTTCAATTTACTTGGCTAGATTATCCTGAAAGAGTCTTTCTTGCAGGTCACCAGCATCATCATGTTGAGTAGGAGCAATTTCGAGAGAGATGTGCTAGTTCATAAAGTTCCCACCAAAAGAAGATTCATGATCTAAGGAGTTTAAAAGGATCGTCTCCATGGGAGGTTGTTCTAGTTCCATTTCATGCTTGAAGGCTAGGCATACAGGGTCAAGAACAGGGTTGACTAATGTATCAGATGAGCTAGAGTGAGCAAGTGCCATCTGATAGAAAGGATTTGATGTACAAGAGGGGGCTTTCTTTAGGATAGGAAGGGGCACGCAAGGTTGACTACCTTACATGAATGGATTCCTTCACTTTGATACCTCCTCCTCCATAGATTGTAAGGCCTGAGCTTGCCTAAACAAACATGCCTATTTGTACATCAAGTCCTGCAGATAACCATACTGCTCATCCAGTCTATCTATTTCCATTACCTGCGTCTCAAACTCTAACACCACCTCCCTTATTGTTGAAGGGCAACTAAGAGAGTTGCTTGAGGGGATTAAATAAAGATCTTGAGTTTGATCGAAGTCATATGAAGGAAACTAAGGTCCATGATTTTGTGTAAAGGAATTATACATATAAAAATGTGATTTTTGATGGCACCAGACTACTTAACTAGCTGATCAACTCAGAGTCACCATTGGTGTTAATGCAAAAGCATCCAAAGGCTAGTTGGTTGAAGAACACACCAAAAATTCTTCAACTCTTTAGATAAAACTTGTCCTAGTTGGTCCCACTGGGTGTGCCAAAAACTGTTGATGCAGTGGATTGCACTCAGGGTAGGAGGCCAAGCTCCTACCTTCCACATGCAACAATGGAAACTCCCCTCTTACCTGTGGGACTGGCGAAGCTAGAGGGGAGAGTCTCTAGATAAGGGATAGATCCCTCTAATGTATCATTTAGGCCCTAGTTTCCCCTACTGCTAATAAATAAATGAAAAAAAGGGGATGAAAAGGGAAAGAGATATGTTAAAAACAAAACCTAAGCCTAAAAAATGAAAAGGTGATACACCAGAAAAGTTGACCCACCCAGCCTGAATATACACTTTTCACCAAAAAGAAGCTCCCATACACTTCATTTGAAGTGGGAAGCTCTTCTACAATAGTCAGCTAGGGGTCTATGGAAATATAGGGAGGAAGAAACTACCAGAGGCATCCTCAGACACACTTATGGCAACCTATTCATAGGCACCTACATTCTCTTAGGAAGACTTTTGGAAGACCTACAGAAAAGAGACTTCACAATGCACTGGACATGCTGTAATCAATCTATGAAAATCATGAAAGATAATGACTTAACACAAAAGAAGAAAATAGACATATACTTTAAAGTGCAAGCCCAGATAGAGGTAAAAATGCTAAGTCCCGATTCAAGGTAAAAACTGGCAGAGCTCTACCTTACAAGCCTGAGAGATTTTTGGGCAAAGTTTTGCCTTAAGGCTAAGAGATTCCATTCTAAAATGATAATTTTTACAATATATCGAAAGAGGGAGAGAACTTGTCACTTTTTGGGAAAGACTTTGGTGCTCTTTTTGCAAGCTAGCCCATGTGCACTCTGAGCCTTGGGAAGAGGGAGCCATTTGATTGTCGGTTCCTACTTTGACTTTGGCATCTCGACAGACTACTCCCTTCAAGGCATTTGCACTAATTGTCTACTTATGAATGTAAACTGGAGAAAATAAGCTACGCCACTCGCTATTTGTGCCATTTGGTGACCACCTGGCAAGCGCTATTCCAACTGAAAGAATAAATCCCTGAGTTGACATCTCCTCTCACCACTTGGATGCTTTGTCTCTTTATGCAACTTGTCTTCTTCCTACTTTGTCTCCTTCTACTCCTTTATCCCTCGAGGATAGTCTTTTGGTGGGTCATTGCGTTCCTTGGGTTATTTTCATAGTTGGCACTCAGACAATTTAAAAGCAAATGGCTATTTCACTGTCTTAAAATTGACGTCCGCACACCCATCATCACTTTACAAAATAATGACTAATCCATATCCTTAAAATTGAAGGATTTTGGGACATCACCATCCTTGGAAAATTCCTTCAGGCCTTTTCTACAAGTTTTTTCTGCAGGCTTTTTCCTGCAGACAAAAAGTTCACGAGAATTGGCCGCTTTGACTTCCCTAGGTCCTTTCTTCATGTTGGTGGCCTTCCTCTAAATTCCTTCAGACTTTTTGTTCGAAGGAATTCCTTCAGACAAAAAGTCCAAAATAATTCATGACTTTGCCTTAACAAAATTTTGAAATATCTTAGTCACTTTTATTTGCGACCTCTTTGAAGTGCTCCCTACCCTCTGCAAGGGCTCTTGAACCTGAAACTTCCCTCCGTAAGGGCACTTGACCTTCAGCTTTGGGGTGCTCCCTTGAACCAAGCCATTGAACCAACTGATTAAACCAAAAATGGTTCAACAATTTAATGGTTCAATGTTGCGTGCCATTCATTTGAACTGAGCCTTTGAACCTAGCACTTGAACCAAGTGTTTGAACCATTCCTTTGAACCAACCAATTGAACCCAAAAAGGTTCAACATTTCAATGGTTCAATGGTTCATGCCATTTTTTTAACTTCACCGATTAAACCAAGCCCCTTTAAACCTTCCATGATGAACCAAGGTGTTGAACCAAGTGATTAAACCAAGCGATGAACCGAGGCATTGAACTAAGACTGTTGAACTCGACTGTTGAACCAAAGTGATGAACCAAGCGATGAACTTGTTGATTAAACCAAGGAATTGAACTAGTTTAATGGTTCAATGATGCCAACCTTCCTTGTGAATTTCTTCAGACAAGAGCCCAACACTCTCTAAACTAATTCTTCATGAAGAAAAAGACTAAACTACAAAGTCTGTAGAAAAATATTCCTTGCAAAATCCATAGAAACTTCACCTGTAGAGTCCATAGAAATAGACCTATAGAGTCCGTATAAATAGACCTGCATAGTCTGTAGAAATTCCTGGACTTGTGCAAAATCAAAAAATGGATTGGCCTAGAACAACAAGGGAATAAGGGGACCAATTTTTTTGGCCTATTGGGCAAAAAATGGTCAACATTTACTACTAAGGCTAAGTACATTACAATAAATTCATGCTATAATCAAGTCTTATGGATGAGACAAACCTTAAAATACTATAAGGTGTATTATTATATTAATAGTTTATCTATTGTGACAATACAAGTGCCATAAGAATCTCAAAGAACCTTATCATGCATTCAAAAAATAAGCACATTACCATCAAGTATCATTTTTTAAGAGAGGTACGTGAACAAAATGTTAAACTTGAATATGTTTCCACAAAGTATTAGATTGTAGACATTATAACCAAG
This sequence comes from Torreya grandis, assembly GCA_037957365.1. Classification (NCBI taxonomy): domain Eukaryota; kingdom Viridiplantae; phylum Streptophyta; class Pinopsida; order Cupressales; family Taxaceae; genus Torreya; species Torreya grandis. The sequence continues at coordinate 68,834 of JARHVA010009540.1, forward strand.
ATGCTTCAAGCAACATCTGAGTATCTAAGATATGAATTATGAGTAATTCCTTCCTCTACTAGCCATTGAGAAAGTCAAGGGTAATAGGATTTAATCAAGGTGGTTCATTAGCTCCAAGAACATGTGATGAATGCCAAGAATATTTGTGAAGTCATGATAGCCATATAGGAAAATTGAGAGGTAAGAAAAAATCTAATTATGCTACTAGTGTGATCCAATAACTAAGTTTTTATATACATGTTGAGAATGGTCTATGAATCTTAATGACTCATATGATGAGCAAAAGCTATGAGGACAAAGGGGAGTCCCTAATTATTTAGAAATAAGGTCTATGTCAGATAAGAACATATGTGGTAGCCTAGTGAGTGATCAAGGTTTTGATTTAAAAATCTATGTCAGTCATGTCAAAGACAAGGTGATTGAGGTATGCATGAAGATAGGGGAGCATGTTTGAATGATGCTTGATAGACTCAGAATCCTATGTGTTGAGTTTTTTTTAGTTGTAAGAGGTGTGATATAAGAAGTTGTGGGTACCTCTTTGTCATTAATAGCAAAGGGGGAGAAATTTCAAAATGGGGGAGAAATAGCCTATTGAGAGAAGTTTCTGAGAGTGGTTGCCATCAATGACAAAGGGGACATTGTTGAGTATTATCATTAATGTCTAAGGTTGATGTCAAAGAGGATTAAGGATAGTTGGTAGTGTGTGATGTGACAAGGTGCATGGAAGAGTGTTTTCATGAGAGAAAGAGAAAAAGAGAATTTGAAGACAACTAAGTCTTATGTCTACATGATTGATATCATTGTTAATGTCAGCATGGAAGGTAAAATTCATTGATGTTAAGTGAATAGGAAGCATAGTCATGACATGAAGAGGTATGTGCATGGTATAGTGAATTAACACAAGCATGTGAAGGTTTTATGGCATTATTTGAGCATGTGAGTAATGTATAGAATCATTCATGAGAGTTTTAGGGTGAGTCTATAGGGGTAGGACCTTCAATCTAAGTCTACACCTAGAACACTCCTAGACCTTACCTAACCTAGTGAGGTATGAATATCATATTTAAAGGAAATTAGACAAATGAGAGCATAGATAGAGGTGAGATAAGTTCTTTTGGCTATGACAAAAAAATTTGAGGTTAAGATTTGAAGGAAAAGTGCATGGATCATTGTTTTAGGTCTTCTTGAGCTCATAAAATGAGGTACTCAAACATGAGAAGCACTTTTAGTAATTTTTTAGCATGTGTAACCTCTACATGGGAGTATAAGATATTTAGGAGAGATGGGGAAGAGTCATAGATAAGATATCTAGGCATTAGTTTTGGATTAAAATGGTAGTCCTTTAAGAATAATCATTAAAACCAAAACATGTGTTAAACCTCCCTAAAACCCTAATAAGGAACCAATGTGAAAGATTTTGTTCAAATAAACACAATATGGATTAAAATTCCTAGATAATTTATTGAATCATGTATTCAAATCTCCCAATTACCTCCAGGTGGTGGTGTTTAGTTAGATGAGATAGAAAATGTATAGGTACAATCCTATTTTTAAGAAAAATATTGTAGCTCTCAAAATTTGAATTGATTAATAAGAGTAATGAATGGTATAATAATATAGAGACTCATTTTACAAGTCAATGATGTTTTTTGGATAGGTTATATCCTTTAATTTCTCTAAATTGGTCATCCAAGTAAGCTAGTCACAAATAGATTAAATGGTGCAGATAATGTAAAACCTAGGTAGAGATGAAGAGATAGATTTGAGGGTATGTGAATGATAGATTGGTGGAATAAAATTACATCAGGAATTTATTTATTACTTGTAATTCATGATAATTATTTTTAAAAGATTTGGAGTTCAGTGAATGTGGTGAAAATCTTTCTTATAAAATGGCTTGTCTAGTTCAGATAGGACCGTGAGACATAAGGTTAAGAAATTCATCTGTAAGACTAATATTTTACATTAGGCCATAGGAATTTTATATCTAAGGATGTTATATATATCATAAAACTATGTTTATGAATCAATATTTATGACAAGTGTCTACATATATGTTAAATGTCTAATTCTTCATTACTGGTTTTTGAGGTGATTTGGTAGTAAGCAAGTTGCAAAGATGTTATTGAGCCCTTATTTATTGAGTGAAGGTGTTCTAAAAATTTGGTGATGACCCTAATATCATGGATATTATTTATTCATGTTTAATTTTTCATGGTTGAGTAGCTTAAGGGTGTTTAATATTAACTATTGTAAGACATACTTTTGAGGTACAAAAGCCTATTAGGGTAGTTTATCCTAAAATAGATTTCATGGTATGAATGAAGGATGCATGTCTAATAAAGCATGAATAAGTTCAAAATAGTTCATTGGATAAGTGGTTTAATTTATTTTTTATTCTTGGATAAGGTCATATATTCCCAAGAAGATCAAGTTTTAGCATTAAGAGGGTAGACCTAATGCAATTGGGTCTTCATGAGACCTAAAAGAGGAGTGAGGCCTAATTGAGTTATGGAAAAGAAAAAGGAGTTAAAATTATGATTGAAAAATGTTCATAATATGTCCTAATAATTATTTTATGGATTATATAATAGTTTTAATATGTGTTTCTGAACAAGCGGTGTGTGACCATGAGACTAGTATATATACAAGGCAGTTTAGGCCTATTTTAAAGTGTGAAAAAACAAGCAAAAAAATGATCCATGGTTGAGTAGGAGGTATTAAAATGAGTTTTAGATCATAATAGAAGATCAGAGGTGTGGTCATAACTTTTTTTATTGATTAACAAAAATTTCATAAAGTGGTCAAAATTATGAGGTGGTTGAGTTGGTGTTGAGTCACTTCAGGAGTTGGTGCTTCCTTACAAGTAGATGATTGCTAAAGCCTAGTCAAGTGGGTGCTCAAATTTAATTTGGTTCTCAATTTAATTTGTTCTTTTGTTTCATAGTATAGTATTCTATTTCTTCACACTCATATATGTCTTCTCTTATTTCATGCTCATGTGAATGTGATTTAATAATTTTGGGAATATTAAAGTCTTATTCCTAATTTAATTAAAGGTCTCAGTTGACTAAATTCATAAAAAATATTTCAATAATTTAACTATTGATTTTTATAATTTATTTTTATTTTTAACCTTTCCATAAATATCAATAAATATGGAGAAAATAAGACATAGCTAAAAATAGGATAAAATAGTCGAGACATGGTCTAGAATTTGTTATGCAAGACTAAGATAGTGTCACAAATCAATATCTAACTTTCATTTTGTAAAATGATAAGATTACTTAAATATGACACCTTAGGTTTTGATATTATAATCCTTTCATGCTGCTATTGTCCAAACTACTCACAAAGACCTAAGTTTTATGGGTTTTGTTTGTTATCCCTGTGTGAGCCGACTTATGAAATCTTGATTATTGAAAGTCTACATAACTCCTTGTACATATAATTTAGTATTCAAACCCTATACTTCATTATGATTTAATCAATCTTGAGAAAGAAGGGGAGTTAGTGTGTGTAAGATGTACTGAAGGTGTATCCACACCCCTTGTGCATGCATGCTACCTACATACCAATAATCTAAAGAGGGATCAAACCATATGTAGTTATCTCACTTGATGTGCTTTGTGAAATAGTGTTATGTGGATGCAAAAATTCTAAATTAGGTGTGCTTGAGGTGGCTAGGGATTGGTGTGAGGATTTAGATATTCTTGTAGTTGTATTGGATGGTTGTATGCAGAGAATAGGGAAATTTACCTCAATGGTATTACTTGTATTCTTTCTTGTTTTTGTAATATTTTCCCACCTCCTCTAAATGAAATTTGAATGGGATTTTATAGAGATTTATTGGTAATGGGTTGAATATATTCATGCTAGGATGAAAAGATGAAGGATAAGAACCAAAAAGAAATAACCATTGGATCTCAACATACAATTGGATAAGAGTGCCCAAATAAGACACCCTAGGGTCTGGTGCTATAGTCCAAGTTAGATGCTCCTATCCTATAGGTGTGGGACCTAGGGGGATGGAATTAAAATGAAAAATGTATCCTAGATGAGTTATAATCAGGTTTTATAAGTTTATGGATAATTGAGAATAAGCAAAAAGGTGTCTATAAGGGTCATGAGAGCATGCAAGAGGTCCATATGGGTTGGGTGTCACAAGCCACACTCAAGCTACCAATTTTTATCTTTTATATGACTAAAATCCCTTTATTCTATTGATGCAACAAAGTGAAATACTAGGATAAAGGAAAAGTAGAAATCATACCTAAACTTACCTATAAGGGTGAAGCTCATGAAGGTGTGTGATGATAGGTGTGTGTAGAGAGAACACGTCATGAACTATAAATCTATAAAATAAAATTATGAGTAGATAAATTATTACTAGACACACTATTTTTAAATTAAAAATGTATAAAATATGGGTAAAAGAGAGAGGAAGAGAAAGCAACAAATACACTTCATCGGGTATGTGAACTAATACAAAACTTGTTGTAATACTGAGTGATATTGAGTGAAGATGGGTATGTGCTAAATGATGTTGTACCAAAATCAAAATTGTGAATGGAGTTGAGTGATCAATTCCTCAAGAATGGATCAAGAATGCAAAGGATATCCTTTGGCTCCATCATCACCTACTAAGTAAAGCTAAGTGATCATGTGTGTGTTAATCAATGTTTGGACTTTGTGTCCAATCCCTCTATGTAGGTGACACAAGAATACAAAGGATAGCTAGTCCTTTGGCTCCATCATTTCCTACTTATTGAAGCTATGAAGTGATACTAGTATGAATGTGTGTTGTATGAGATGGATCTTGAAGCCCATAAATGTTATGTAATTTAACAATGTGACATGGATAGTTGAATGTGTGTTGAAAACTAGGCCACTCTTGGCCACTCAGAAAAGGTGGAGATTAGGCTTGTATGAAAGACACTCTAAAATTAGGCAATAGGAATATGTGAAATCCACTCAAGAATGATGCCAACCACCTGAAGATGGAATAAGGCATGTAACTACTGATAATTATTGGGTAATGCCATAAACTACAAATAAGAGAAAGCAAATGTGTCATGCACTTTTCCCCCAATCACTAGTGTTTGTAACATGGATTATGATTTGGAAGTTATATCAACTACATAATCTAAAACTATAAGTGAGATCCATCATGTCATAAATGATGCCCCTTATATCTAGATTCTCTGAGAAAAAATCTACTAAAATTGCTAATTTTGAACTAAACTATTTCTAACAAAACTATAACTGGTTTTATCTTTTTGTCTGCTTTTAGAAAATCTAGTTTTTTTATTGTTTGGATAAGAGTAATAAAATAGGAGACCCTAATATTTGGCACTATAGTTGAAACATGATGCTCTTATCCTATGTTGATTCTAATGACTATTCTATAATTATCACAATCTGTTTGGTTTTTTCTACCTAGTTTGAAGTTAGGTCGTTATTCTGGGTGTCTTTAAATCTAATTTTTGATTGGTAGGATCTATAATCTTTGTGACAAAACCCTTGTTTTTTCCCCCTCTTCTGAGGGTAGGAATTAATACCTTGTAACTATTATCCTTAGAAAAAAGATCCCTGCAAGTGTGTTATGTTATGAGAATTAATGATATATCAATGATGATTGACAAGATATCTCAAGATATAACATGGTTTGTATGATATATTATTAGATCAACAAGGGTATGCCTATATAGATATAACAATGTAATAGTATGTGCAATATAATGAAATGGAACTATAAGTCTGGTTAGTTGTTAGTTGTTAGTTATCAAGGAGGGATGGAGCATGATGTCCATCATGGCATCAAATAAAATAAGAGAATGTATGATGTGGATCATGGAATTGCAAACAAATGTAAAGTAATCAATCAAAAATCACACAAGGCAAGAATCAAGAACCATACAATAGTGGCCATGGGGCCAAGAAAATAAGGGACATGGGCACATGTCATTCAAATTGGAAAACAAGCATACAAGGCATATTCAAATGCCACATACATATACAAATGAAACAAGTAAGGTTGGAACAAGGGCCATAGGTACATAGAAGAGTACAAAGAAAAGACATTAGTAAATGTCCTAAAGCACATACAAGAGACAAAATAGGAACTAAGAAATTCAATCACATATAGATATGTAAATCAAGAAAGGAAAGCATGTAAATACTAGAAATATAATCACATATAACTAATCAAAGAATGAAGTGAAAGTATGCAAGACATGTAGTACAAGACTAGGTATATGCTAATAAATACACAAGTGCTATATACTAATGAGTGTTGATAGAGTAATCTATGTAAGCTAGTAAGTAATTTACATCAACATGATAACTAGAGTGTGTGGTGTAGAAATGACATAACCTGGATGGTGTAGTCATGTAAAAGATGCCCCCATGGGGTAGATATATCGATGTATGTCTTGAATGTATAAGTAGGATGCCCCCTCAATGGGTAGAGTGAATCAATCATGGATCTGGATGTCACTGCACACACTCAAAGAAGATCAAGTGAAGTATGGTAATGTAGATAAATTGACAAACAATAACATAAAATAATAGATGTAAGTCTAATATGGTAGTAAAATTGTAAAGTATGGACGATGCATATAATTAAATTTGTTTTGGTATTTTGAGTTATTTGAATGTTTTTAGATTTTGAAATATTATAATTTTTTTGATATTTTTGATATAAGCTATGTACAATCAATTATGAGAATACTATATAAAAAAATACTAAGAAACTAATCTACAAGTAAGATAAAATAATCTATGTACAAGTAATTTTGAAAAATTATGTATAATATAATGTGTAAAATGAAATACTATACATGGAATCTTCATAGATGCATAATATTCATTAGATTTTTGAGTTTCTTTCCTTCAAGTGAGGCTAGATGACACACTTTAGGGCTAAGCTTTTTGGTAATAATGTATGGACCTTGTTGAGTGTGGAGCCCTTTGGGGATATCACATGACCATGGTGGAACATTTTGGGGGCTTAGAAAAATCCAAGGGTGTGGGGAATGCATTTATCATGTACTCCACATGTGAGTGAAATATTATTAAATGTTTATTTAATAATTCCCATGTGACTTCCTCATTTATTAGAAGTGGGATTGATTTCCTTATTTTTAGGGAGTTAATTGTTATATTTATTTATTTCCATGTGACTTCCTTTTTGATTGGAAGTGGGATTCACTTTTTTGTTTTTAGGGATATTGGTTGTTCATTAGAAAATGTGTTGCCTTCCTTGTTAGAAGGAGTTGGTTGTGATCACATATTGGAAAATGTGCCTTAAAAGGTGGGGACTCTATCTTTGGCGTGTTCCTTCTTGGGAGAGCTTTTGGATGAGCTTGATGAGGTGTAAATGAGTTGTCCTTTATGGATGATGCTTATCTTGGATAAACATGACATAATTTATCCTCCTTTTATGGATTTCCTCTATTTTGATATATATATATATATATAGGGTGTGATGTGGCCTTTATAGGTTGATGGTTTATTCATAGGGTGTGGCTTTAAGGAATAGAGTCAAAGTACAGGTGTTTTGCAAAGTACATGTGTTCATTACAGGATGTGGTTTAGCAAATTGTGAGATACAATATTGTGTAGGTGCAGGTGACAGTGAAACATTTTGTGCAACATTTTTTATAGAATTTTTTTTATCTCTATGAGAGTTCATTGTAGTCTTGTGTTTTGATTACAGTTTATATTGAGAACTTTCTTGGTGGATGTAGCCCACATTGGGTGAACCACGTTAGATCTATATTGTGTGATTAGTTCTTGTTCTCTCCATTTTAATGTTTTCATGATGCATGTTATTGCATAAGTTAGATTTGATTTATGGTTATATTAAATTTGATTTAAAAGTTTTTAAATTCCTAACAACTAGTATTAGATAAATTGGTTGTGTTTTGCTGAAGTGGTAAATCATAGGAAGGTTATTAGCTTGAGTGGGAGCTTTAGGAGAAGAGATTAGATTCATGGTTGAGAAGTTTGATGGTAAGAATTTTGGTTTTTCAAGAATACAGATGGAGGATTACCTATATTATAATGATCTACATCTCCCCTTGAAGGGGAAAGTAAAACAAGTTATAAGTATGAGTGATGTGGATTGATCATTACTTGATAGGAAAGCATTGGGAGCCATTAGGTTATGCCTTGCATCTTCTATTACATTCAATATTTTTGATGAGAAAACTATAAAAGATCTCATAGATAAACTTGGAAATTTATATGAGAAAGCCTTTGGTTCTAATAAAAAATTTCTTATGAAAAGATTGCTTAACATGAAAATTTTTGAGAATGGTTCAATAGCTCATTTTAGTTGGAATTAATTTTGATGATGAAGTTAGAGATTTGATAATATTATGTTCTTTTCTTGATAGTTGGGATAGTTTGGTTATGGTTATGAGTAATGTAATCCCTGCTAAGGGAAGCTTAAATTTTGAGGATGTTATAGGTGTGATCCTTAGAAAGGAGATGAGAAGGAAAATCACTAGTGAATCATATTTAGGTAATGATTTATCCATTGATAATAGAGGGCAAAGGCAACTAAAGAAATTCAAAAGGTAGATCTAAGTCCAAATCTAGATCCAAGATGATATGTTGGCATTGTGGGAAGAGTGGACAATCAAAGAAGGATTGTTGGTCACTTTAGGATAAAAATGCCAACAAGGAGGAAACAAATGAGTTAAATGTGGCATTAGGTAAATCATGTTAGGATCCCTTAATTATTTCTATGGATAGTTTTTATGAGTCTTGGGTATTAGATTCAAGGGATTCTTTTCATTCCACCCCACATAGTCATTATTTTATTGATTATGTTCAAGAGAATCTAGGACATGTTTATCTTAGTGATGATGAACCATGTGAGATAATAAGAAAAGATTTTGTTTAGGTTAAAATGTAGAATGGGAATGCATGGATCCTTAAGGATGTTAGACACATGCCTATGTTGAGATGAAATTTGCTTTCAATGGGGCAATTAGGTAATGAGGGATGTTCAGTATTGTTTACTGTAGATTCTTGGAAAGTTACCAAAGGTGTTCTTATGATTTCAAGAGGTAAGAAAGTTGGTATTTTATATTTGAATAGTAGTGTTTATTCTATTTATTTAATTATTTTAGATGGAGATGCAACTATATTGCACTATAGGCTCAGTCATATGACCTATAAGGGCATGTAAACATTAAAAGATAAGTTGCCTAGATTGAAAGATCTAGATATAGACTTTGATGAGAATTATGTGTAAGGGAAACATAAGTGGGTTAAGTTTCTGAAGGTTAGACCCACAAAGAAAGATCAAAAGTTAGAATTTATACACTCAGATGTATAGAGATCAGCTTATGTATCTTCTGTCGGTGGATCCAATTATTATTTTACTTTTATTAATGATGCAACTAAGAAAGTTTGGGTTTATTGCATTAAAAAAAAATTGATGTATTTGACACTTTTAAGAAGTGGAAATCCTTGGTTGAGAATGAAACATATCTCGAGTTAAAATGTCTTAAATTAGATAATAGAGGTGCGTATTATAGTAATGCTTTATTTTATTATTTTTCTAACAATGGAATCCATAGGAAAATGATAGTTCCAATAACTCCACACCAGAATGGGGTATCTAAAAGGGTCAATAGAAAAATAAAGGAATGTGTTAGGAGCATGAGGTTAGATGTAGGGTTACCTTTATAGTTTTGGGTAGAAGCAGTTAGCATGACATTATATCTGATTAATAGAGGACCTTTTATGCCTTTAGATGGAGGCATTCTGGAACAAGCTTGGTTTGGTAAAAATATTGATTATTCTTTTCTTAGAGTCTTTAGATGTGAGGATTTTTCTCTCATTAAGAAAGAGGATAGGACCAAGTTAGAGGCTAAATCATAAAAATGCACATTTGTTGGATATGGTGAGGATGACTTTGGTTTCCATTTATGGAGCATTAAAGATAGGAAATTATTTTGGTCTAGAGATGTAGTCTTGAATGATAAAGTCATGTATAAGGATTAGCTACAGAAACAAGATCAAGAACAAAAAGAGTACACAATATTGGATGACATTGTGGATGGCAAAGTATCCAAGAATTTAATTCAGGAAACTTCTACACAAGGACCCTAAAATCTTATGATAAGAAGATCTTCTAGGGTAAAAAGAGCATCTGAACATTTTTATCCTTCTTTTAAATTATTTATTATTCATTGACAATGGAGAACTAGAGTGTTATGATTAAGCAATGCAGGTGGATGCCATGATGAAATGAGAACAAGCCATGAATGAGGAGCATAGATCTCTCATGGAGAACTACATGTGGGATTTAGTAAGGCTACCCAAGGGTAAGAGTGCATTTCTAGATAAGTGGAACTTTAGAATAAAAGAAGAGGATGAAGGGAGAAAATGGTATAAGGCCAAGATGGTGGTCAATGGGTTTGCACAAAAATTAGGTATTGATTTTGATGATATTTTATCTCTTGTTGTAAAATTACTTGTATTAGGACTGTTCTTGATTTAGTTGTAGTTGAGGATTTGCATTTAGAATAGTTATATGTGAAAACTAATTTTCTTCATGGTGATTTGGATGAAAAGTTGTATATGAAGTAGCCATAAGGATATGAGTTCAAAGGGAAGTATAACTATGTGTATAGATTGAAGAAGAGCTTGTATGACCTAAAACAAGCTCCATGAAAATGGTATAAGAAATTTGGCTACTTTATGTTGGAACAAGAATATCAAAGGTGTAATTATGAACATTGTGTGTACATCAAACATTTTGATGATGGTTCATTTATTATATTATGGTTGTATTTAGATGACATGTTAGTTGCAATAAATAACATACAACATATTCATATACTCAAGAAATAACTTAATGACTCCTTTTCTATGAAGGATTTGGGTGCTACAAAGCAAATCCCTGGTATGATGATTACGTGTGATAGGAAGGAGAGTAATATGGTTTTATCCCAATCAGAGTATGTGAATAAAGTCTTGGAAACATTTAGCATGTTGGATACTAAATTAGTTGGTACTACTTTGGTAGGCTACTTTAGATTATCAAAGGAGCAATGTCCCAAGATGGAAGCTAACAAGCTTAGGATGTCCAATGTACCTTACTCATCAGTAGTTGGTAGATTGATGTATCCCATGGTTTGTGTTAGGCTCGATATTTACCAAGCAATGGGAGTTGTGAGTAGGTATATGAGTGATCTAGGTTATGAGCATTGGTAGACAATGAAATGGATTCTTTGGTATTTGAGAGGAACCATGGATTTTACATTATGTTATGATGGATCAAATACCACTTTACATGGTTATATAGACTCGGATATGGTAGGGGATATTGGTATAAGGAGGAGTACATAGGATATATATTTACTATTAGAGATACATCAGTTAGTTATATTTTAAAAATACAAAAGGTTATGGCTTTGTTAACCACAGAGGTAGAGTATGTTGTTGTCATATAGGCTACAAAGGATATGATTTGGTTATGAGATTTGTTTTAAGAGTTAGGTCAAGAATTTGGGAGACTACATAGTGATAGTTAGAGTGTTATTCATTTGTCAAAGAAAATCACTTTCCACTCAAGGATGAACACATTCAATTATGTTATCACTTCATCAAGATAGCTTTGGAGGAGAATTTGGTGAAGCTGGAGAAGATTCATACTAGACAAAATCCTATGGATATGATGACCAAGGTGGTCACATTGGAAAATTTGAGACTATGTTCAGATTTGGTTGGCCTTAGTGGTCATGGAGCAGTGATATATTCTATTCAAGAGAAATGGTCTCCAAGTGGGAGATTGTTGAGTGTGGAGCCCTTTGGGGCTATCACATGACCATGGTGGCATGTTTTGGGAGATTAGAGAGCTTCAAGGGTGTGGGGAATTCATTTCTCATGTACTCCACATGTGAGTGGAATATTATTAAATGTTTATTTAATAGTTTCCATGTGACTTCCTCATTTATTAGAAGTGGGATTGATTTCCTTATTTTTAGTGAATTAATTTGTATATTTATTTATTTCCATGTGACTTCATTTTTTATTAGAAGTGGGATTGATTTCATTAATTTTAGGGATATTTGTTGTTCATTGGAAAATGTATTGCCTTCTTTATTACAAGGAATTGGTTGTGATCACATGTTGTTGTAAAATGTGCCTCAAAAGGTGGACACACTATCTTTGTCATGCTCCTTATTGGGAGAGCTTTTGGATGAGCTTGATTAGGTGAAATTGAGTTATCCTTTGTGGATGATTCTTATATTGGATAAGCATGGCATAATTTCTCCTCCTTTTATGGATTTTCCTTCATTATATATATATATATATGGTGTGTTGTACCCTTTAGAGGTTTATGGTTTATTTTCAGTGTGTGGCTTTGAGGATCAGCTTCAAAGTGCAAGTGTTCTTTATAGGGTGTGGTTTAGCAACTTGTGAGATACAACATTGTGTAGGTACAGGTAAAAGTGAAACATTTTCTACATGAGATTTTTATCTCTATGAGATTTCATTGTAGTCTTGTGTTTTAATATTGAGGACTTTTTTTGTAGATGTATCCCACATTGGGTGAACCACATTAGATTTATGTTATGTGATTGATTCTTGTTCTCTTCATTTTAATGCTTCCATTATATCTATGATTTGAGGAATGTTTCCATGATGTATGCTATTTCATAAATTAGATATGATTTATGGTTATATTAAATATGATTTAATTTTTTTTAAATTCCTAACAACCTAGATAATTTAGTTTGAATTTTCCTTTGATTTCTTCTTTGGAATTGACATTACAAAGATTTTATTTGAGAACAGGATCATTAACTTCAATTTATTTAGTGTGAACTCATTTTTTGTAGGATCATTGTATACGTTTCTAGTAGATTTTTAGATGTTCTGCTTCTTGAATGCATGTATGGTCTAATTGCTCAAGCTGGTGTAGATGTTTTTCATGATACTGGTCATCAATGAGAATACCTTTAAGGGATACATGAAGATATGGGACTTATAACTCCAATGGTATAATTGCTTCTATGCCATAAATGATTGAATAAAGATTGGCTCATGTGGGTGTATGAACACTTGTGTGATAGGCCTATAATGTCAAGACTAGTCAATTGTGCCAATCATCTCTAAACTTAGTCATTATTTTATCAAAATATTATTGATGTTTTTATTGGTAACCTCTGATTGACCATTTCTTTATGAGTAGTATGGAGTAGAGAACGTGTGTTTAATCTTATATTTTGTGCAAATTTTCTTGACACTTTTGTTATTGAATGATATTCCATTATAGGAAATGATAGTTGTGAGTAGGCTTAGGTGTAAAATAATGTGAGTCATGAAGAAGCTATAAATGTACTCCCCTATGGTAGATTTAAGTGGAATGGCTTCCACCCACTTGGTAAAGTATTTTTTAGCTGTGATGATGAACTTATGCCCATCAGTATATTTAGGGTTAACTTTTCAAATAAGATCAAATCCCCATAATATAAATGGCCATGGAGAGATAATATGTTGTAGGTTACTTTGTCATTGACATTTATTGCATAGATTTGCATATTGTGAACATTCATCTTCCACTATCAAAAACATTCAAAAACATATTGTGAACATTCATCTTCCATAGGGTTCGGCCACTGGTTTGCCACCTTACCTTATCAAAAACATTCATCTTCCATGGTGGGATACTAATGCCCTTGTCAAAGTAATTTGTGTGACATAGAATTTCTACTAAAGTGACCACCACACTCACTATCATGTGTCTGTGTAAGAGTAATTTTCTCTTATGTTGAAGTTAAGCATCGAAGTAATTGTTCGTTGAAGGATCCCTTGAAAGGTCTCTACCAATGATTACATAATAGAGTGCTTATTTTTGTAACTTACATTTATCATTTCATGAAAAAGTGTCTAGTGTAATGGATTTGTTTAGAAAGTTATAAATATCAGAGAACCACTTTGGAGTTATAGAATTGCATGTAGTGGCTAAGATAGAAAGGGTAATCAAATCGACATTGGAAATTGATGAAGATTGTAATCATTTAATTTTTAAAATAGCTTGATCATTGTTAATGTTGATATGAGTCAAGGATGTGACACTTATCATTTAATCTACATGTTGGTTGTATTTTCTTGGTATAATTTCTATGGAAAAGTAGTCAAACTGAGATGATAAACATTATACCATCTTTTGATATGGGATAAGATGTTCTTATTTTGTTTGATGGACATCATTGAGTTGATTGACTATAAGTTGAGAATCACTGAATACTTGAATAGACATAATTTGGAGAGACTAGGTGGCAAATAGACCTAAGATAAGTACTTTATATTTTGTGGTGTTGTTGGTGTAGGCAAAGCTTAATTGATATGCAATAGGAACTATGTGACCAGAAGGGTTAACAAAGATAATGACTACCCCTACATTGGATCCACATCAAGAACCATCAAAGAGCATGGTCCAAGTGTTGGAATGAGTAGAATAGTAGTAAATCATCTCTAAATGTGTCACTAATAGGATTGGTGTCTAGGAGTGGTGTGACTACCAAATGGTCTACAATGATTTGGCCCTTTATTGATTTCTAGAGAACTATCTTTAAGTTAAACTCTATTAATAACATGACCCATTTTTTGATGTGACCAAAGAGGTGTGGTTTTGCCATTAGAAACTTCAAGGGATCTACTTATGTGATAACTTGATTCTCATTATTGACCATGTAATGTTGAATATTTTGTGTGGTAAAAACTAATGCTAGACATAGATTTTCTATTGTGAAATTAATTTTTTTGTAATCAACCAATGTGCAATTGATGTAATAAATTACTCACTTGGTACGTTGATCATTGTGTTATGCTAAGAGTGATCTTAATGCATGATATATTATAGAGATATATAGTAGGAAAGGCCTGTCAAGTATAGGTTATACTAAAACATGTGGATTAAGAAGATATTGCTTGATTATATCAAATATTTCTTGATAGGATTGGTGCTAAAAAAACTTTATATCTTTCTTTAATAATTAAGTGAATCACTAAGTTTTATCAGCAAGTTAAGCTACAAAATTGAAAATTACTTAGATCTTGCCTTATAAGGATAAAAGTTGTTTTAATTTCATGGGAGGAGGCATGTCAATAATTGATTTGAATTTATTAAGGTTAACCTCTATGCCATGTTAGGAAATAATGAAAGCTAAAAGTTTACCTGATGTAACTCCAAACACACCTTTTTTGGGTTTAATTGGACATTGTATTACCTAAGTCTTTGAAATATCTTTCGTCAATCAACAGTGTGATGTTTTCATTATTTGGATTTAAATAATATATCATTGACATAATCATTGATAGTATGGTGAATCAAGTCATGAAAAATATGCATCATAGTACGTTGATTGTGGTTCTAGGGTTCTTAATCCAAAAGGCATGACAATGTAACAAAATGTGCCACAAGGTGTTATAAAATATGTTTTCTCTTCATCTTTGATGATTTTTATTTGGTTATATCCTATAAATCCATCCATAAATGATAAAATTTCATACCCATGTTAGTTAAAGTAAAATCATCTTTTGGGCACACTTTATTTAAATCTTGAGAATCAGAACAACACCGAATTTGTTTGTTGGGTTTCACCATAGGGAATATAATGGAAACCATTAAGGTTGTGCTATTGGTTAAATGAAGACAACATCTAAGAGGCATTGGATCTCATCTTTGACTAAGAGAGATACATCAAAATGCATTTTGATATTTTTTTTCTTAACTAGTTTATCATCTAGGTATAAAGGAATCTGATGGACTGTTATAGATGTATCAATTCCTATCATATCTAAGTAAGACCAAGCAAAGAGTTCTATAAAATATATTATATTTTAATGTATATTTTTATCCTCTTCCTTTTGTATGGCAATGGATAAATAGACAATGTGGGGATCTTGATCAGTTCTAAAATTGAAATTAACTATTTCCTCATTAAGAAATGTGGAATGATCTAGTGTGTATGGGGTTGTAAGA
Source organism: Torreya grandis (assembly GCA_037957365.1). NCBI lineage: Eukaryota > Viridiplantae > Streptophyta > Pinopsida > Cupressales > Taxaceae > Torreya > Torreya grandis. The sequence continues at coordinate 84,852 of JARHVA010009540.1, forward strand.
ATAATATCATCTAAATAAACTGGTGTGTCTTGGGGAGAATCTATATTTTATTTAAAGTATGCATGGGAATTTTTATGATGAGGAAATCTATTTTTATTATATCAAGATGGGAGGTCCTTATATGCTTTGAGAAATTATAAGAGGGATTCATCATTAGAGAATTCATCTAATGTGAAAATATCTAGTGAAACTATATCATCAATGAGATCAAGATAGATCAATGATAATGTTGAATTATGATTAATGATGTGGTCTACCAGTTTAATGGATGGAGAAAACTTTATATGCTTTGAAGCAGTGGAAGAAGGTTTATCATGAAGAAGGGTAAGTTGATACCCCAGCCCTTGCTTTCTAGGTTGTGTTGATGTCTTGATAGGATTGATGACTCTTTGTTCACACTTTCCAAGACCTTTTCCATGATATCCCATATTATTAAGACATTTAAGTTTAAAAGGGGATGTAAACTGGTGATTTAAAATTGGTGTTGGTACAAAATTTGGAATCTTCTGATGTGTTGCATGGTCTGAGGGTACCTTGTGAGTAACAGGTTGTGTAGGTATATTACCAAGATTAAATTATAGAATATAATTTTGTGGAGGTTTGGAAACTTGGTAATATTTAAAAGGTTCATTTTCTATTAGGCATGTGTAGATGTATCCTTTGTGACTAAATGTTAGACAAGCATGGAGTGTATAAGGGACTGCATGCATATCATGAATCTAAGGCCAATCAAGTAATAAATTATAATTGTGATCATTTGGCATTACTTTGAAAGTAGTTGGTATTGTCTTAGGTCCCAAATTAATATTGAGTGTTATTTGACCCATAACTTTCTATGGAATGTTGTTAAAACCTATAATGTTCATATCAAAATGGTCTAGATATTGAGGTTGTATATTAAGATGTTTAAGAAAATAAATGTTGCAAATGTTGAGTCATGAGCAATTATCAACTAACACTCTTTTTACCCATACATCATTAATTATTAATTAAATATATAGAGGTAGATGTTGTTTAATGATGTGGCATAGGGGTAAATCATCATTATCAAAGGAAATATGATCTTCAGTCCATTGCATTGTGTTGAGGATAGAGGCAACATATGTTTGTTCGGTAGAAATAAGAATTCTAGTATTGCGAAGGGATGAATATGATACATATTTATAAACATCTAATCACTAAAATAGCTTTTTAACTAAAACTATATTGGAAGGGGTTCTAACCTAAGTGATAAAGTTATATCCATGGGTGTAATCGACATACCTATCTTCATAAACTTGGGTGATAACATGTATCACATGATTTACTATAGGCATAGATCTAGTAGTAGGTGTGAGATAAGATCTATATGTACCAAGTTTTAATGGAAGAGGGATAGATATAACCACTAGTGTTTGCTTATGTCTAGTAGTGATAGGAAAATACTCAAAAGTAGCCAATGAGTTATATGCATCTAGGTAGAAATCATGTATGTGGAATGAAATGCATGAAATTTGAGTTATAAATTGTATAAAAATATGTTTATAAAGAGAATTATAAATAAGAGAACGAAAGAAAGGGATAGAGAGCATGTAATTGTGTGTGAATGAATGAAATTTTTTGATGTTCTATTATATTTATAATATGTGTAGAAAGATAAACTTGAAATATTTTCCATATGAGAGATAAAAAGCAAGGAATAGAGAGCATGAAATTGTGCACAAATGCATGAATTTTTTTGACATGTGCTATGATATTTATAATAATTGTAGCAAGATAAACTTGAAAAAATTTCCATACAATATATAAAAATCAAGTAATGAAACCTTGTATTAAAGACAAGTAAACATTGCTTTGAAGGAGAGGTATCTTACTATGTTTAACAATGACTTTCTTAATATCATCCCATATTATGAAATTTAACATGAACTGCAAAGAATGAAGCTTTGTATTAACATATGGTAAAACTCATGATTCATGTACATTATAGGGATGAGTATTGTCTCCTTATTAGTTTAAAGAAATTTAAGAAATGCTTTTAAATAGATGAGATCCATTTTTGTTTTTATTTGAAATCTGATTTTAGATGTAAGGTGATACCTCAAAAGCAATGAGACCTAATATATGCAACTAGGGTTTTAAAAAATGATTATTTTTAAATTTAATATGGAATTTTAAAATAAAATGATATTTTTTATTTAAATATGTATGTAAAAAATCAGAAAAATATCTCTAAAATTAGCAAGAAGTTTTTCCTAAGGTCTCTAGGGCTTTTGTGTGCAAAAGGACCTAGTAAATTCAACTAGGGTTTGGAATAAAATATTTACTAAAGTAAATTTAAAATTTAGAAGTTGATTTAAGATTTAAAATATGTAGTAAAAACCAAAAAATTATTAGAAAAATCAACAAGTAATTTATCCTAGGGTTTTTATGCACAAACGAAGTATGTCGAGTTCACCAAATGATTTAATAGTTTTAGAAAATTGGAGTCTTATTCCTAATTTAGTTAAAGGTATAAGTTAACTAAATTAGTAAATAATATTGAAATAATTTAGATAATAATTTTTATAATTTATTTCTATTTTTAACCTTTTTATAAATAGCAATAAATATGGATAAAATAAGACTTAGCTGAAAATAAGATGAAACGGCTGAGATAGGGTTTGGAATTTGCTATGCAAGATAGGGATAATGTCGCAAATAAACATTTGGATTTAATTTTGTAAAATTATAGGAAAACTAAAATAGGACACCTTAGGGTCTCATGTTATAGTCATTTTTTGCTATTATTGTCCAAACTACTCATAGAAAATTGAGTTTTTTGGGTTTTGTTCATTGTCCCTGTATGAGCGTGCCTATGAAATCTCAATTATTGAAAGTATATGGAAATATTTTTTTAGAGATTATTTAGTATTAAAACTCTAGACTTCATTTTTATTTGATCAATCTTGAGAAATAATGTGGGGTTAGTGTGTGTAAGATGCACTAAACATGTATTGACATCCCTTGTGCAGGTACGCTACCTACATACCAATATTTTAAAGAGGGATTAAGCCATATGTAGTTCTCTCACTTGATGTGCTTTATGAAATAGTGTTATGTGGATGTAAAAATTTTAAACTAGGTATGCTTGAGGTGGTTAGGGATTGGTGTGAGGATTTGGATATGCTTGTAGATGTATGGATGGTTGTATGCAGACAATAGGAAAATTTATCTCAATGGTATCATGTGTATTCTTGAAAGCTTTTGTAATATTTTCCCACCTCCTCTAAATTAAATTTGAATGGGATTTTATAGATATCTATTGGTCATGGGTTAAATTTATTTGTGTTAGGCTAATAAGATGAAATATAAGAACCAGAAGGAAATAATCATTAGTACTTAAAATACAATTAGACATGAGTGCCCAATTAAGACACCCTAGGGTTTGGTACTATAGTCCAATTTAGCCACTTCTATCCTTTAGGTATGAGACTTTGGAGGGTGGAATTAACACAAGAAATGTAGCTTGCTTGAGCTAGAATCAATTTTCATAAGTCTATGGATGATTGGGAATAAGCAAAAAGGTGTCTAGAAGGGTCATGAGATCATGCAAGAGGGACTTATGGGTTGGGTTCACAATCCACACTTAAGCTACCAATTTTGAAATTTTATATAACTATAGAATGGTTTTTTATGCATTGTTAGATCACTATGCTACTTTCATGATTCATGAATGTTAAAGTATAATTGAAATAGTTTTTTAAACATTGATTCAACCCCCATCTCAGTAATTTTTCTTCCAATAGTAACTAGTTCTTAGGGTCAACTCTATGCTAGCTAACCTAAATAGCTTCTACCAAAATTCACTGAGAAACCTACTATCCTGATCATTGACAATGTTCTTTGGAAGTATATGGAGTCTAAAAACCTTTTTTAAGAATAATTTTACAACCTAAGGTGCCCTATAATAATAGGAAATGGAAAATACATATGTTTATTTACTCAATCGATCAACCAACACATAAATATTATCTCCACCCTTCATGTTTAGAAGGCTTATAATAAAATATATGGATATACTTTCCCAGTTCTACTCAGGGATAAGTAATTGATGCAATAACCCCATTGGAAAAGCATTCTTTGAATTGTTATGTTAATAAGTCATGAACTCAATAACAATATGCAAGACATCATCCTTGATACCCTTCCAAGAGAATCTCTATCTAACATGCTAGTAGGTCTTGAAGTACCCCTTATATCCTAAAAGTGGTGTATCATGAATGGCCTTTAAAAATTTATATTTTAATTTTGGTTCAGACACTAAATAAATCATACCCTTGTAGTATAAGACATCATCTACCTTGTACCTATCATCCTAAAACTTTCCATCCAAAATCTCATATGATTTTTTTTTTTGGAACATTCAACCAAAAGGTGATCCTTCCAATCAACTGAAATCTATGATAAAGAGAAAATAGTGGGTTTCCTGAAAAGGGAATCAATAATAATATTACTTTTCCCCTTCACATACTCTATGTCAAAATCATATGCCTAAATTTTACTAACCCACTTCTTTTGACACTCATTCAAATCCTTCTACTCCAAGTAGAATTTCAAACTATTATGATCTATCTTGATAACAAATTTTCTACCTACCAAATACTATCTAAACTTTTCCAATGCATGCATAATGGCAATCATCTCCTTATCATGGATAGAATATAATATTTCTATTTCATATAACCTCCTACTCTTGAAAGCAATGGGATGATTATTATACATAAAAACTACCTCAATTCCCTCACCTAAAGTGTCACACTAAAAAATAAAAAGCTGAGAGAAATTAGGTAAAGCCAAAATAAGACAAGTGCTAATCACTTCCTTGAGTCTATAAAATGTATGATGAGACGCTTCCATCCACTTAAAATATCCCTTATTAGTGATATTTGTAATAGGTACACCAAGTTAGTAAAACACCTTAACAAACCTCCTATAGTAACTATATAGGCTAAATAATCCTCTCAACTTTGTTAGAGTCCTCAATGGTGGCCAATATAGAATAGCCTGTATCTTCTCTTAATGGACCTACATGGCATTTTTACTTATCATGTGCCCTAAATACAAGATCTATATCAAACTAAACTTTTAATTAGAGGCTTCAGGAAATTGATATTATAACTTCATGATTCCTAATACCTCATCCACATGCATGAGGTAGTCATCTAAAATCTTGTTATAAATAATAATATCATCAAAGAACACCAAAAATAATTCTTATGGATGTTTATTGAAAACATGGTTCATGAAATATTGGAAGGTTTTTGGAGCATTCATCAACCTAAAAGGCATGACCAAAAACTCATAGTGCCCATAGTGACACTTGAATGTTATTTTATGTATATCTTGCTCCCTCACATTGATCTTGTAGTATCTTGAATGAAGATAAATAATCAAATAATATACTACTCCATGTAGCTCATCTAGAAGCTCATTGATCCTAGGTATAAGATATTTATTTTTTATTTTCTTCTCATTTAGTGCATGGTAGTCAATACACATCCTCATGGTCTTGTCCTTCTTCTTCACCAATACAATTAAATAAGTGAAAGGACTTGAGCTAGGCTTGATGTGTCCCATGTCTATCAGGTCCTTAATCATTTTATCTATCTCTTATTTGAATTTATTTGGATGATATTAAGGAGTGGTAATTATAGGCTTAAATACCTTCTCTATCTCAATAACATGCTCAAAGCCCCTATTAGGAGGTCTTATAGTCGTAGGCCACTAGAAACCAATTTATGCTTATCCAACATTGATTGGATATCCACATGACACTATCCATTGCCATCGGAAGGGGTTTTAAAAGAAATCAAACACTAGGTTGCCCAAGTAACATACCCATGTCTAAAAATGGCCTCCATCCTCTTAACAAATACAACCTTAGGTTCACCATTATACATACCCCTTAGAACCACTTTCTTCACATCTAATATAAACTTAAACTCCTTGGTTTGAAAATTCTATGAGTACTTTCCCAAGGAATGTAACCACTAGACCCCCAATTCTACATTGGTCTCATCAATACCCACTACATAAAATTCATTAGTCATAGTGTAGTTACCCAATGCTATGCTCATTTGTGGGACTCATTTTGTGCAAGTCATGGTGAATCCATCAACAAATATTACACTAAAGCCCTTGAAATACTCTATCTATAAAGCCCTCTTAGCCACTAGAGCCTCATCTATGAAATTGTGGGTTTCCCCACTATCAATCATCATTGTAACTCATTGCCCTTATATAACTCCCCTAAATTTGAATGAATTATATCTAGGAGTAACATAAATGGTATCGATGGTTACTACCTTATATTCCTCTAATGGATGTCCTTCTCCATTATTGGTTTCCCCATCTAAATCATTCTATTCATTACCAATAACTCCTTCATTCACCTCCTCCTCACCATCTTAAACCAGCTCTATGTAATGCATCTTTCCTTTTCCCAAACACATGTGACCCAGTTCCCAAGGCTCCTTGTAAGAGAAACATAATTTTCCTACATAGTTTATTTCTAACCTCATCATCTAGATGATTCTTATTTATCCAATATTTCTATAAGGGTTTATTATCTTTCTTTGGCAGAATGGTTTTAGGTTGGAATTTTCTTTTGCAAGATGAACTTTCCATGTTACAAGCCCTCTTGATGGCATCCTGTAGAGTATTTGGATCAAATTCCTTGACCCAACCATGAAGAGGTTCTAACAATACTTTTGTGAACCAAATAATTAGCCTATGCTTAGATATATCTATCACTATAACTAAGACAAATTGTATGGCTATAAGACTTCATAATTTTTAAAATCATTATCCTTTTGCATGAAACCTATATCATTCCACTTAAAATTTTCTATGGTATATGTTTCACTACCAAAACTGATACCCTTAGGGATTTTGTCCTAGGGTTTACTCAAGCTCAAAGCTCAAACTCTAAAATAGAGAAAAATAAACAAGCATACCCAAAAGAGCTCTCCATTTCCATTTTATAGTTTCCCCATATGACCTTTTAAATTCTTGCTTAAAATATTTCATTTAAACTTAATAATAAAGTGAAATTTTAATATTTATTTTAATTTTCACTTAAGTTACTTTATTAAATTAATTAAAATAAATCTATCTATAAAAATCTACTTTATTGGACAACTTTAGATTAATTAATTTAGTTTATTCCCTAATTTCTTTAAATTAGCCTACAGGAATATTATAGGCTAAATGGACCCTTATGGTTATTCCTTTAAAGGGGACATTATAGATTGCATGTTTGTTATGCATCTATACTAGTGGCCTTGACAATTCATTGGGCTATGGGGTCATGAATGATACTTGAATTGAAGACAAACTAAAACCTAGACTTGATATATCCTTGAAACAAACTAAAAACTAAGGAAACTCAAGAAACACACCACACACACATGTGTCATAAGGCACTTGGAAGAAGGACAAAAACTTAAAGCAAATAAATACACTGTGATCTAAGTACTTAAGGAAAATAAAGACCTATTATACTTTGTACAAAACTAAAAATATGACCTTAGTATCATGTTTTTAAATGTATTCAATTGACTAGGATACTCAACTCCTCTCCATCAAGATTTGGAAACTAAAATGCATTATGTTCCTTGCAACCAAGGACAACATAAGGCCCACTTTACAATGTATCAAAATTTGTATGCCTAATAGGTTTGGCCCTATCTTTATCCCACTTCAAAATAGGGTCTCCTTCTTTATGTTCTCTTAAAAAAACCCTCCTATCATATGGTTTATTTAGTTGGGATTGATGGCATTCCATGGTATGCATAGCATGATTTATTGTCTCCTCCAATGCCATCAACTCTATTAATCTTATTTTCATGGGATCACTCTCCATCATCTCAAGTTGATGAGATAACTTTGTGGATGGAAATTTAATATAAATATGTAGCTTGGCCTCTCTCCCATAAACAAACATTTAGGGTGAGTTACCAATAATGCATTTGTGAGTGATCTTATTAGCCCATAGGACTATCCTTAACTTGGTGTGCCAAGTTATTTGATTGTCTTCCATTGTCCTCTTAATGATCCTAATAAAAAATTTGATGGTGGATTCAACTATCCCATTATCTTTAGGATATTAATTGGAATAAGATATTATATATATGCCATGTTTAATATCTCACTCAATTGTTATTGCACAACTAAATGCATGTACATTATCAAAAATTAGTTTTGAAGGAACTCCAAATTAGGTCACTGGGCCTTCATAGAAGTCAAGCACTAAATTTTCATTAACCTCCTTAAGATCTATTTATTCCACTCACCTTGTGAAATAATAAGTGGTTGTAATCACCCATCTGTGGCCAACACATTAATGGGGGTTGATCATACTAATGAAATCAAGATCGTATTTCATGAATGGCTGATCCACTTAAATAGGATTAAGAGTAAGGGTTTCAAGCATTTGTTTACCTATGAAAAAAACACACATTTGACACATATTTACCCATGCATAATATTCCTTAAATAATATATGATAATATTACTAGGATATCATTACTTTTGTTGATGTGTTCTTAGGTACAAAGTGGCCTCCTACTGGTGCATCATGAAATTATTCCAATAACTTATCAATCTAATTAGTTTCAAGACATCTCAATAGCATCCTTTTTTTTTATGAATATAAATCCATCCATAGGAACATAAGTATTCAATTGTAATATGAAGTACCTTATTTTTTATTGATCTAACCCTATAAGACACTCTCATATTTGAATAAATCTTACCATATCTTATGTCCAACTTGGAGGAGATGAAGGTACATTTATATTAGGGTAATATTGAAAATCCAAAATAACCTCTTATTTTTATTCAAGGTCTTATGCCAAGTTTTCACATAGCCCTCTTCCTTCTATCAACTTAGTAGTGTTGATATCCACATCATACTCTATGACCTTGGTTATCCATGTATCCCTTTTTGCATTAAAATCCTTATTCAAAATGAAGTATCTTATAATTGTATGTGTCATCATGACATGGATTTTATTATTATAAACCATATGTCTAAACTTCTTATAAATTCCAACTTTTGCTTCTTAATAAAGATTTACCTCTCTTCATAACCTTCTAGCCTTTGACTAAAAAGGCTATAAGCTACTCAATACATTAACTATTATGTTGCACCAACATGGATGAGATGGTTTCAAATCATACAAGAATAAACACTTTAATAAATTAGGATTAATTAATCTAGGTGACTGGGCAATGGCTTGCTTAATAGGCTCAAAACTATTTTTTCCTTCTTTGGTCCAATTAAAGACTTGGTGTTTCTTCAACATGGATATAATAGTATTTACAAGGTTATAAAAACTAGGTATGAGCCTTCTAAGAAATTTTATTTTCCTAAGAAAACTTTGCAAACCTTTCTTATGCTTATGTAAAGATAAATCCAAAATGGCACTCACCCTTTTAGGATCTATAAAAAGCCCATCCTTGGAGATAGTGTGGCCTAATAACTTATCCTCATAAATAAAACACACACTTATTTGGGTTTAAATATATCCCATATTACCTACATCTTTAAAAAATCAATCAAGATGAGTTATATGGTCACTATCATTCTTTGATAAAAAAATTATGTCATCAAGATAGATTAACACCATTTCATTGATAAATCCTTGAAAATCCATATCCATGGCTCTTTAGAATGTATCCCCTACATTATAAATTCCAAATGGAATTATTTTATATTCATATATGCCCCATTTAGTAGTAAATGTTGTCTTATATTGATCTTCTTCTTTCACCAAGACTTGATTGTAACCTAAATAGCCATCTAAAAGAGATAAACATTGAGAACCTACCACTTCAAGAATTTTTTACATGGAGGGTAAGGGGTAATTATAATTAATAAATTCCCTATTAAAATATCTAAAATAAACACATAATTTATCTCTCCACTCTTATTTCTAATAAGTACTTGATAACAACCCATGATGAGTGATTAATAGGAAACGTAATGCTTGACTCTATCAACTTATTTAGATCTTTCCTCATTAGAATATCAACTTTAAAATTAATTGGAATTTGTATTTATCTTAAAATTTTGGAATTTAGATCAATATCTATAGTATGTTAGGATAATATAGGATCAAACCCCTTAATATCACTATATTTCTAAGTAAAGATATTAGAAAATTCTCTACACAACTCAACAAATGAAGCTCTATCAGCTAAATTACATACCTTTCCAAGATTAAGAATTTTATATTTGAATATGACCACTCTTTCATGATATTATTTTTTATACATGACACCATTATCATTTCTCATTTTATCACTCACATTGAATATGTTCTCAAGTGTTTCCAGCCCTTTTGGAACCTTATTGAATCTCAATTGCATAATTTGATCTCCATACTGATGTTATAATTTAGCCTAGTTTTTAAAAGAAAATTGAAGGATGTATGCCAAGAATAATCATCAATTACATGGTATGAAAGTGTGGAAATAAATAAATAACAAGACAAGTTACCTCTCAAGGTGCAAACCATAAATGATAGAAGAATTTTAAAGTGGGAAACTAAATATATCAAATAAAAACCAACGTGATCTTATTAGAAGGCTTGCAACCAAAATATCCAAAATTAAAATATTAAATCAAGGGGATAAGAGAATAAAAGAGAGGGCCATGATATTCTAGTGAGAAAAAGAGAAGAGTAATGGCTCTTGTACAATCCCCTATGTGTGTGCCATTTGTGTCCTAATCACTTAAAAAGTGAAGGGAGGTGTGTGCCATGTGGAGGAATGAGTTACTTATGAAAGTAACTCCAAGATACTAAGGTATAATAAAGATGTGAGTGATACCTCATGGAGTCTAAATTTATGTGAATTAATAATTCACATAAATAAAAATTCCTCTTATATAAAAAGGGAACTTAGGATAAAATAAATTCTCCTAAATAAAGGGTAATCTTAAAAATCCCCCTTAAAATTTATTTAGGGTTTTAAAAACAAAAACTAAGGGAGGAAAAATCACTAACTCCCCCCTTGATGATAAATTCATTCAATCCTAAAAAACTACAAAAAAATACAAACATTTCTTTTCTTTACATAATGGCTTAGTAAATATATCAACCATTTATTCTTCAATAAGATAGAAAGAGAGAATTAATTGATTGTCTTCAAGAAGTTTGTACTAAAAATGATGTTGAATCTCAATGTTCTTAGACCTTGCATGAAAAACTAGATTTTTTGATAAGGCAATGGCATTTTAATTATCACCAAAAATTAAAGTAGACAAATGTTGTGGGTGTCAAAAATCTGCATGAAATCTTCGAAGCCAAATAGCTTCCTTTGAAACATGATAATAAGATTTATACTCAGATTCTATAGAAGATAAATATATTGTATTCTACTTTTTACTATTTCATGAAATAGTGCCAGAACCCAAAGAAAAATAATAACCACTTATGGATATATGATCATTAGGCTCATCAACCCAATCGTAATCTGAATAACCTACCAAATAATAATTGTTATTTGAGGTATAATCGATTCTAAAATTTAGAGTACATTTAATATAATGAAGAATTTTTTTAGCAACTTTAATATGAGTAGCTTGAGTTTGAGACATAAAATGGGAGACCAATCCAACAAAAAGGCAATAGCAGGATGGATATGAGTAGGATAATTCAAACTACTAAATAATTATCTATATAGAGTTGGGTCAATAGTTTTAGTTTCCATGTCATTAAGTAATTTAACACCAAGTTCACAATGAGTATAAATAATTTTTCAATCTAATGCGTTAAACCTAGATAACAAGTCATATGCATATTTATATTGAGAAATAGAAATGTTATCCTTTTCTTGCCAAACTTGAATGCCTAAAAAGTAATGTAAGAGACCCAAATTAGTCATTTCAAAGGTATTCTTCAATAAATTTTTAGTGCAATAAACCATTGGAATATTAATACCATTTATGATTAAGTCATAAACATATAAAAAATGATAATTATACCATTTGGAGTTTTTTTGATAAAATTATTAGGATCATTATAACTATGAGTAAAGCCTTTAGCTATAAAAAAATGATATATTTTAGAGTATTATTCTCTAGGAGATTGTTTCAAGCTATAAATAGCTTTATTTAACTTGTAAACAATATTTTCATTCCCTTTATTAATAAAACCAAGGGGTTAAGACATGAAAATTTATTCATGCAAGTGACCATTTAAGAAATCACGCTTAACATATATTTGATAAATAGGCCAATGCATGTGGGAAGCTAAAGCTAAAACAACTTTAATTATGGGCATATTATCAATAGGAGCAAAGATTTCATTATAGTCAATTCCTTGAATTTATAAGAAATCTCTAGCAACTAATCTAGCTTTATATTTTGTAATTTGATTGTCATATTTAAACTTAGTTTTAAACAACCATTTACAACTTATAAAATGATGCCCTTTAAGGCGAGGGACTAAGTCCCAAGTTTTATTATAAATCAAAGAGTTATTTTCATCATACATAGATTTTTCCCACTGAGGGTGACCTTGATTTTGTTTTATAGTTTGAGGATCATTATTGTGTATAAGTTTAGACATCAAATCACAATTAAAAAATTGGTGCCTACTTCTATGAGTATCATTAAAATCTACATCAATTATAAAATTTTCTATAGTAGTCTCGACCCACCTAAGCATAGATTTGGTTGGAGAAAGACTAGAAGAAGGAGAAGGAAATTGATGGAAAATATAATTATGCATTACATAATTATGATTATCACTTTTTTCAAAAGGAAAAGAAGCAAAAACTATATCAAGAGAATTTAAATTGGAAGCACAATTAAGTACACCATTTTTAATAATGTTAACATCCTTGTTAATCTTGATTTTTTTAGTTTTAGGATCATAAATATTATAAGCTTTAGATGATTAATCATAACCAACAAATATAAAATTTATAATCTAACTTCTTATATTTGTCAATTAGAATATGAACAAAGGCATCACAAACAAATATATGCAAATGATTTAAATTAGTTTTCTACCACTCCAAACTTATTTAAGTATAATATTTAAAACAAATTTAGTGGGATTATTATTAATAAGACATAGAATAAAATATATGGCTTCAGCCCAAAATTTATAATGGATATTTTTAGCATGCAACATACACCTAGCCATTTTAGTGATAGTCTTATGTTTATGTTTAGCAACACCATTTTTCTCAGGTGTGTAGGAAATAATTTTCTCATAATTAATATGATGTTGTTTACAATATGCAAGAAAATCATTGTTAGAATATTTCATACCATTATTGGTGCATAATATGCATAAATAACAATGAGATTTGTTTTAACAAAGGCATGAAACTCAATAAAAGTGTCTAAAACTTGACCTTTATATTTGAATAAATAAATCCAAACTCATCTAGTGAAATTATCTAAAAAATTTAAATCATACTTTACACCATTAATCTAAGGAGTTTTCATAGGGCCTAAGAGATCACTATGAGATAAATTAAGATTTTTTGTAGCACATCAAGGGTGATTCTTAGGAAAAGATTCTTTATGAATTTTACTAGCCATATAACTACTAAAAGTAGTAGTTGGAGAATATCAAGCAAACCTTGCACCATATTAAGTTTGTTCATAAGTCCAATACTTTGATCATTTATATGTCCTAATATTTCATGTCACAAATTAGCAACATTATAAATAAGCAAAGCATGAGAAGAGAAGGAAGAAGAGAATATAGTAAATTTGAAAAAATTATCATTATCTAAAAAGGTAGTAACAACTACTTAAAAATATTTCTTAATATATTGAGCATAACAAGTGCCATTAGAAAATTCTACTTTATAGTCATGTTTACATAATTAAGGAACAAAAAACAAATTCAATTTTAAATTAGGAAAAAATCAAGACATTATGTAATCACCATTAGTGATTTTAATAGTTCTTAATTCTTCAACATTGCAATAAGCATGATTTTCAAGACTTATATGATTATTAGAAAGATTTGGTTCTAAATAATTAAACCAATTATCATTATATGTCATATATTGATTAGTAATAGAAACAATAATCTATTTAACAAGAGAAACACACAAAACACAAGTGAAATCAACTCTAGTATTAGACTTTTGTTTAGATTGAGTATTAGTGTTATCAGTACTAACATTATCTCTAACCTTAAGCTTTCAAATTTTGATATCATGTTTCTTATTAAAGCAATGATATTCATCATGAGTGATTTATCACAATAATTACACTATATCTTTTTCTTAGGTTTGGAATTAGATTTTTTATCTGTATTATCATGTGTATTATTGTAATTAGCATGTTATTTTCCATTATTATGTTGGTGTTTAGAAATAAAAATAATTTTCATTAGTATTGAAACTATAAAATTGAATCAAAATTTGTTCTTCTTGATACAAAAAAGTACAAAATAAGTCAAATATCAACAAAGTAGATAAAATAGGAAAACTAGTTACAAATGAATATTTGTAACAAAATGTTGAAAAGGTTCAGGAAAACACTTTTTCATGATAACTAAATTTCTTGTTGAATTAAACATTATAATTTATTGGTGCACTCAAAAACTTTTCACTTGACATCATTATCTTGTATTAATGGCCTTACTACCACCTTGATATGTGGTTGAGTTTTTCTTGACATAATTAAGAATGTCAAATTTATCTCCCACTAAAAATAACCTATCATCATGTTGATTCTCTTCTCTTGGAAATGATTGGATTTTCAAGACATAGAAAATCTTAAATAAGGTCCCATAGACTATACTTATAGGACTTCAATAATGGATTCTTGGCAACACTTTTACTTTTCACTTGGTGGGCTACTAGTTCACTATTTCCAAAAACTTATAATTGCTTCACTCATTTATTTCAAGACCATGCATAGGATCCTCATACTCATATTAATTACAAGTGAAATTAAACTAATATCTGATTTTATAATAGTAATTCTCATTTGAAGGAGAAACTAGCATTAAACCTGTCCCTACCCATTTTTACTTCTTGATCCATCAAAGAACAATTTCTATAGAACATAATTATCTTAAATTCACTTGGAGAGAGATGTTATGGATATACCTTATTCATGAAAATAACAAACACCTAAAATATATTCTTTAAAACTCTTATATGGGTCATACTCATGATTTTACAATCTCCACTAATCATGGAAAAGGTCTGATATGTCTTCCATAGGTACAACTAGTTATTTATCATTAGGATGATCTTCCTCATCAATGATTGTGAAATTCAAATTTAAAATGTTTGGATTTTATTGCTCAAGATGAAATTTATATATATTTTTAGATCTAATTTTAACTTTTATACCATATCTAGTTTTGAAATCTATAGATGAGTAATCAAATGACAAATACCCACCAATATTAGTAGTGAAGTCTCTTGACAAACATAGATAAAAGTAGGGTAAAAAATACACTACAAAAACATCTTGATTAATATAAAATTTAGGACAAACATGAATATTAATACTCAAAACTTTGATCACACCCATGGTATTGGTATCTAAACCATCTAATTAGAATGCACCTTGAAATTAGGTTCATACTTTAGGCTTAAATTGACCTACTATCTATCATGAAATTATGTACCAAGCAATCTCCAATAATCATAGAAACAAAAAATGGTGTGATTTTCCATCCTTTCTTGGTTTCTCACTTGTAGGTGTAGGTGTGTTAATGAAAATTGGACTCTCTACTCTTGTTGATATCTTTGAAGCCTGAGTTTTGACAACTCCTCTTGAAGTATATCCCTTTGGCTAGGGAGAGATAATGTATCCCACATAGTAATACTCACATTTAACCTCTTCATTTTTTCCAAAATGTTTATGCATTATTTTTTAACACTTGGTTTTTCCCCAGGAGTTGTCATACTATTTTGATCTTGCATATCTTGAGGTATAAAATAACCCTTTACATTCTAATTTTTTTGAGTTTCTTAGGCCTTAAGAGATGTATTAGTCTATTTTATTCCTTTGTTCACTTGGATTTGAACCCATTGAGGAGATGCCTAGTTATCCTCATCCAAGTGACACAATGGAAACATATCACTTGTTTTGGGTGAACAATTTGGTGAGATGAATCTCTAGAAGGGATAGTTCCCTTTATGCACTCTTTAAAACACTCTCCTATATATCAACTTGTCATGAAAATGGTTGAAAAGACAAATTAATATAATTAAAATATGATTCTCTAATTTTGAATTTCATTCTATTGAGTGAACCTATAATACTTAGAGAAAAACAAAGCTTCTTTCACACAAAACTCACAACTCAAGATAGATTGCTCCATCAATGTTTCATATGATAGGTTCAAGAGGTATATTAGTGTTTAAGATGGATTATGAATGATCATTTAGAGAATAAAATAATAATCCAATTATAAAAAAATTATACACTAAAAGAGAACACTAACAAATACTTGTAATAATTACTCTTCTACACACTTAGTGAACAATCGAGGATAACATGCTAGAAAAGATCATCCTATACTAGACAAGACCAAAAAGATTGAAACAAAACTCAATTTTATAGCATGTAACTAGGAAAATTAAATTTTTTATTTCTTCAAGAGCTATTCAAATACAAAATTGGCTAGGTTTTAACCATCAACTAATAGAGGCTGCCCAAAAGAGCCAAAACAGTCCCTACTTATAACATTTGGGAGAGGGGTGACACAAGGGAAGTACAAAGGTCACTTGGACACCTTTAAATATAATAAAAAAATGTTAAATTTAAATTATAAAGAGATTTTAAATGAACCATGCAATTTTAGTAAGTCCAAGTGTCCATACAAATCATGAAACTTATGGAAAGTGGCATGAAACTCCTTGTCTTGGCCTAGAAAACTACCTTCATGATTTGGACATATTTGAACATATAAAAGCTTAATATGTATATATATAATTATTTTAATTATATGGAAGGATTTCATGCATGCCTCTCCATGCATTGGTTGTAGTCCTACTCATCTGAAATCATCTAGGAAAGAGCCACCATCATCTGTAGTCTAAAAAACTCCCTTTTCTATCACCCCTCACACTTAGCCTCAAAATTAGCATAGTTTTTCCATGAAAAACCATGTAAGGGAGTTAATTACACTTAATAATACTCCCCATGGCCTTATAAGCATCAGGTATATCTTAAAAAGGCTCACACTTGAAGTTTTTACCTTTCTCACCATCGTGTTCACTATACCAATTTTGACTAGTTGAGATGAGAGATATTGTTTGAACACTTATAATATTTTACAAATAATTATATGTAAATATTGAGTTATTAAAATTATAATCTTCTCATTAAACTTGATTACATTTCTTGAAACCTCTTGTACCCTGAATAATGCATAAAACTATCAAAGAAATCCATTATTTACCATGTTTGTATAGGTAAGGTAGTAAAAAAATTGATGATGAGGAGACATAAAGATTATTATGAAACATATTATCAATTTAATGGTAAATTTATCCCAAATTTATATCTCTCCAAGTTTTTTTCTGCATCGGGTCTCTTCTAAGGGTTTAGTAAGGTTTTGGGCAGTTTTTACTCTTAAGCTTTGTTCATAAATATATAACATTGAAAATGCCACAAAAAATGATTTTAATGGACCCTAATAACCTCTAAAAACTCCTTTTACCTCCATTCAAATTTTCAAGAAAGATATGAGCAATTGATACTAGCCTATTAAACCTGTATTCACAATTCTTATATGTCTGGACTGTCTCTAAGCTAAAAGTAGATTTATTGTAAGTTTATCTATATACCAAAAGATCATGAATGTCTAAATACACCTCATAAAATTTTTTAAATCATCTATATAGCTCACCAAAAGATATAAATGAGGTTGGACCCCTAATTGGCTCTAGCTCTCCTCAAGGCCTAATGGGCTTAGCATGCACTGTGCTCGTTTTAGCTATTTGGACTGATCTCTCATGGATGGGATGGTTTAACATGATTTTTAACACCTATTTAAAGATTAAAAATTCATCACATAGCCTCATAATAACTCCCTTTCATCTTTTTCTTTCATTCACCAACTATGTCTAATTGAAGTTTGTCTAGTTAAACTATATACAAGAGTGTTTTAGTCATTTTGAGTGATAAAATATTGAATTAATGCTTCCTAGAACCTAATTTAATTTCATAAAAATAAAAATATGTTTCTTTAGGTTCTCAAATATTCCTATCAATCCCTTTGCCCATTTTGACTTCGTTAGCTTGTTTTGCCAAACCCTAATTTTTATTGATTAACTGACCTTCAAGACAAAATAATGAGGTATATATCTATTCCCTAAGGAAAATTTAAGATTTTATGAGTTTTAAAAGGTTATAATTAGAATTTTTACCTAATTTTTTATCTTTAATAACTCATTTTAGCACCTAACCAACTCAAAATGCCCAAAAAAGGCCTCCAAAAAAGACCATTTCTTGCATTTTTTCCTTTCACCTAAGAATGACCTCTGTATGATAAATAAAAAATTATTAATATTATTAAAAAAATTATAAATCCTCAATTTATTCTAAATAATCTTTATATTCACCCAAAAACACTCCTCTCTTTTAAATTCTTCATTCTTAAACATTGAGCAACATGGGTTTCCTAGCTCACTATACAAACTGCTACCTTTGACCAATAGGAATAGTAGGTGATTGTCTTGAAGGGGGTCTTTTAGCTTATGAAAAAAATTATAAATAAATCATGAACCATTTTAAATTTAATATCAAACCTTATTCCACCTCTTAAGCATACTCACCTCTTACCTTCACCAAGACTACACACTCAACTATAGGTGTGTATAGGGTTTCAAGAGGTCTGTGTAGACTTATTTTACATTGTTTGTAGCTTATGAAGATTATAATCATATTAATGGATGTTTTAAACTACTTATTTAATCATTACAACTTCCATTTATCCCTTCATATGCACTTTGAGCTCATAAACTGAGTCCTTCCCTATTCTGACTGTGAAAACCTACCTAAATGACTGTTATAGGTTGCATTAGCTTTAAATTAGCTTGGTCATGGTGTTTAAAAAATTTTAATGAATAATGAGATTCATTTATAGTACAATCATACTTTAATTCACCTTATATGGGTTAAAATACCACTAAAACTCCAAGTTTAGTTCATTGTCTGGCTATTTTGCTATAGGCGGACAATTTCTTATGAGGGCACACCTATAAGTGTCTATTAAAATTGAAACACCATACTCCAATATCATGATAATGATAATCATACCATTTTACACACTATTAAATAAATTAAATCATTATAATCATGATATAATTCTTTTTTTTCAACCTTAGGATATCAATAGTCACTCAAAACTCAAAACATGTAGACGAGAATGTAGGGTTTCAATGTTTTTAAGGCAACTTTGAGGCTCCAAACTTCCATCCTCTCCTCACTTTATAACACTCATCTTTGGCATGTATATTATTTATTCTATGGGATACAAGGTTCACCTATCTATATTCTCTAATTATCTTGTTAAACATGTTAAAGGATATTCACAAAACCCCTTGGACCTTTGTTTTTGCATTTTTGGGAAGGTCTCCCTAAATTTAGTTATCTCATGCTTTGAAGGTATTCAACACTACCCTTTTCCATTATAGTCTTTCAGGTAGGTCTTCCATGATCCCTTCACTATATTTACCTTAAGGAGAGTTTCATGATTCATTCCAACACCTTAAAATGGCACCCCAACTCTCTGTAGTACCACCTGCAAGTGGTTATTTTACAATACAAGTACACTGAGTTCAAGTAGTGGTCATAGAGTGAAAAATATGCATTGTCATTTGATTTTAATGGTTTAAGGCCTATATAAATAATTTAAAAAGGAAATTTCACACTTAAAAATGATTTAAACCACTACTAATTCTTTCATGATGTCATCATGAGATAGTTGTAAGTGTGTATAGGCTGAATGTAGGAAGTGAACACAAAATAGAGTAAAAATGTGGATGAAACACCTCATAGACAACTCAATATCATTTTCAATTCTTAAAATACAAGATTATCAGCAATGATAATCTAATAAAAGTTTCATATCATTCATTTCAATGTGAAAACCACTTGTAGACATCTAGAATAGAGTAGACAAGGTGTCTAATGACTAGCTTAGCATGAGGAAGGAGCTTGTAACTGTATACACAATATTTTCAAAATTTTATTGATTAATGATGCTTTATATCTTTTAGGAACCTATTGGGTCTCAATCTCTCTAATTTCATGCCTTAAGGGGTGTACTAGGAAAGGGGTGGGTAGGCCATCGATGCTTCATAAGATTATTGTTCCTTTTACCACTTGTTATCTACATAATAGCTCCCTAAAACCATGAACCCTAGTATTGTTCTTTTCTTTCTTATCCATTCTAATCATTCTCATGATTTATTCATTTATTTATTTCCTTATTACCCTTTTTACCTATTTAATACACTAGGTAAACCTAGTCAACCTATTGTATTATGGGGTCATCTTAGTTATTTTGACTTGTTTGCATCTTGGCTGACCTAGCATAGACTTTAGGCATTAGCCCAAGAATGTACTAGGTCGACCCAGTCAACCTAATATAGCTGACATGTCTAAATAGTTTTTAGTAAAGATACTAATATATATACAAGTTCATTTATCACCATTTCATAAGAGTCAAAAGAGAGCGAAGAATTAAGAAAATAAGTGCTAACAAACATCTAATTATTGACCATTCTACTTGAGGGATAAAGCTTTATGGTTAAATACTTTTATTTGAAGCTCTGATCTTGTCTTGTGATTAATTATTTTGGATGCTTAGGTAGATCATATATCCTAGAGATGATTTATCTTGGTTATCCTTACAAGCCACAACAATCTCTTGTGAAGCACCTTGGCCAAGGGAGAGGTTAAGACTTGGCAGGTTCATCTTCAAAGGTAAGTATTCCTAACTTTATTTATCCTTTGTAAGAGTAGATAGATAATGTATTATGTATTCTTTTCTTCCATATATTAGGATTATATATGCATTGACATGATTATATATCTCATATGCATGTTTAATTTAGTTTTTACTTATTTGTTTTATTCTAACCCCCACATTATGCCACAACTTTGGTGTGCACTAGATTATTTTACTTTTATTATTATTAGAATAGTTTACTTTCTTGTTTATTACATAAGTGTACATCAAATCATAGGACTCTTTTGGGGTTGTTGTGTGATTGTGTTAGACTTTATGCTTTAGAACCCTTCCTAGCATGATGTGTTGTAATAAATGATACAAGTGATCGCCTAATCTAGTCTAGTAGATCCCCATATTGGTCATGCTCTCACTTAACAAGTTTATGTAAAATTGGAAGTGTAGGTGTGATCTATATTATCTAATCAAGGATTAATTCATGTGCATTATGTAGTTACAATTTCATACATTATAGTGAACCTGATGTGAATCAAATCCTTGTTAAATTTGTTCACTTTTTTCATTTATTTCATTACTTTGTCATTATTTATATCATATATTTTTACACATTGGTTCAATTTTATTAACCCAATTTTATTTTTCTTTATACATGGAAATAGGTAACTGGATCAACTAGCTTGACCCAGTATAGGTTTTCAATACTTTTTAGAATACCAGTTCAACCTACTAGGTCAACCTAATCAACTTAGTGTATTTTCAATCACTTTTCCATAGTCTCTATACATCTTGATTGATCAACTCAACCTAGTATAAATTCTAGTTTCTATACATTA
This sequence comes from Torreya grandis, assembly GCA_037957365.1. Classification (NCBI taxonomy): domain Eukaryota; kingdom Viridiplantae; phylum Streptophyta; class Pinopsida; order Cupressales; family Taxaceae; genus Torreya; species Torreya grandis. The sequence continues at coordinate 106,630 of JARHVA010009540.1, forward strand.
AAATCATCATGCTAGGTCAACTAGCTCAACCTAGTATATTTCTAGACTTTCAGTCTAACCAACTAGGTCGACCAGGTCAACCTAGTACATTTTTAGCACTTTTTAAGGATATTTATGAATTAATTTATTTAGGTCAACAAATTATATCTCTAAATCAGCAAGGTGACTTTATATTCTTTTATATCTTTCTATTTCTATACTTTCAAAGTTTGTAGCCTTCAAAACTACCTTTGTACAACCAACTAGATCAACCTAGTCAGCCTATTTTTGTGTCTTGTTTGCTGTATAAAATAATTAGGTTGACCTAGTAGGTTTTATAGACATTATTCTTAATAGTACTAGCTACAACACTCTTGACTTAGTTCTATTTATTGTGCATATAGTGTTTTCACTATACCTTGTTTCAAAGTTGGAATTCACCTTAAATATGAATCACATCTTTCATTTTAGCATTTTGCATGCTTAGAATAGTACACATAGTCTAATTAGAAGTTTTTTAATTAACCACTTAGTTTCACTATTTCTCTTTTATACACACACAACTAAATCACTTAAACATCAAAAAGGATTTTAACATTTGACTACTAAGGCTAACTTAATTGGATTTCATCACTAAGGGGGATGCTAACTTGATACTCTGGTCAAGTATACAGTTTGTTTGATGGACAGGAAGAGGGATTGAGGTCTCAAACTACTTCATTATAACATATTATTTCAAGGAGTCAAATCGAAGCCTCAATAGGAAGCATGGCTAGACTATGAGATAAACATGATGGAGCTTAGCTCTAGTGTTGAGGCACTATATATGGTTGTATATGTTATATCAAACTCTTTATATTTATATATGTTATATCATTTTGGCATATTTGGTGTTGTTTTTATATGTTGTCTTTATAATGGTTGTATTTGTTCATTATGGTTGAGGTTGTGGATGCTTTGGATATATTTATTTCTAGCACATGTATTTAGATTTGTTGTATATGCTTTATGAAATATATGTGATGTGGTTTATTTTTTAGCATTATGGATAACAAATGCATGGTTAAAAGAAACAAACAAAAAGACTTGGAAAAATATAATCAATCAAAAATATACTACACACTAATTCAAGCTGGGAAATGTGTAATAACATGAAAAATGACTAAGTATAAAGAACCAATAAAATGGAAAACGAGATGGTAAAATGGGGATTTGTTTTTAAACCAATGTGAAATATTTTGGCACCAAATTAAAACAAGTTAAATCATATTAAATATCACATTGAGAAGTATGAAAAATGAAGTAATAAAATGGAAGGGATGAAAAGGGCACGAATGGTAATAAAAACAAATCAAAATTAAGTTAATCAATTATACTATTTCACAATGGGAAGTATCAAAGAGAAATAAAATTTGTGAAAAATTGGTCTTAAATTGATCATACTAATTTGAGTGGGAAGCATGAGAAATTCAAGAAATGGTTGTAATATTACATGAACTTAGGAAATAAGAAAATAAAAGGCAAAATAAAAATGAATTAAGCATAAAACATACTAAATATCAATATGGTAAGTATGTCAAATGATTTTTAAGCTCATAATCAATATAATCTTATCTCTTACTTGACACACGTAATTTAGATGGTGACTTGTTTATTGGAAAAAAAAATTGTGAAGAGGACTAGGTCTTATCCATGGTCTTAAACTGCAACTCATAAAATAAAACCCAAGGGGTACCAAAATAACATTAGTAAGTAGAAGGATTAGGATTGATAAATTAATTATGTGGGAAATAGGATGGAAAAGGTGGTAATTTGTGAGGAATAATTGATCCTATCTGTGGTCTTACCAAGCAACTCACAAATGAAATCCCATGGGAAGTGATTAGAAAGCTAAAAAATATTTCCCAAGAGGAAATATGAGGAAAGGGAATGAAAAATGAAGTGTAAAAAGTAAAATACTTAGGCATCTTATGAGAAAACCTTAGGAAGAAAGAGGCATACTAAGGACATGAGAAGACACTAAGTGACTATTTGCCTATGTACAAAGAAAACCTATTCCATATAGACACAAAACTTTGAAGGAAAATAAGTGTGCTACTAAGATCAACTCATGAAGGTATACTAGTACAAATAGAATTAAAATGGACTACTTCCCCATGACATGTTCCCCATTATTTAGGACCCCTTACAGAGCCATCAGTCTACTGCAAATATTGTGTACTTTCATGAGAAAGTAGGTAAAACTAAGAGATTTCTTTTATTCTCCTATTCTAATCTACTATCCTACTGCACCCCAAAGGACCTCGACTCTATCATGAAGCCAATTGTGGATTTTGAACTTCAACTAGAAGAAGGAGATGTGATTTGAATCATGTCTTTTAGTGTGATTTGATTTTTAATAATATTTTTGCCTTTTTGATATCATTTCCTTTTGTTTTAATTATTTGGATTTTAACTTTCTTTTAAAGGATTTTTAAGACTCCTCCTCCATATGGATTTGGAATGACCAATCATGAGAGATATAGTGATACAAATGAATGAGTTGTAGGCTAATGGTAAAGGAAGCTAAGAAACCTAAGACAAAAGACTAATTAGGACAATTAGGCTTGACAATGAACAAGTATGTGATCTCAAGTCTCAACCATGTATATGCTTAGTTTGCAGAAAAAGAAGGTAAAAGGAAATCCAAAGGATGAATAGTAAAAGGAAATAATAATGAGAAATATTATTTGCTAACTAATCAAATGGTAAAATGAGATAATATCCAAATGGAATAAAGTAGATATTACCAAGTCACTATGACAACTATCTATGAAAAATAAAGATAAAAAAGCAAACAATCATGAAGATACTAGGGAAGAGTTTTGAGAAAAAAGAAAAAAAATATTAAGGAAAAGAAAACAATGATAAGTGAAAAGTAGCAATGATAAGTAAAAGACAAGCATATGTGAAATGTAAAAAAAAAAATATAATCTAACTATAGTACAAGAAGGAGAAACATGATATAAGATAGGAAATAATTTGACACAATGTCAAATGATATAATAAAACATAGATACAAATAATAGTGAAGCACATGTCCAATCCAAATGTAAATGAGAAATCACCATGCATGTGCTCATAAATATTAGTAAATTTGTCTACACACATTATCCAAGACATAGAATAAATGTCTATGAATATGGATATGAAATTCTGCTAATGTCTCATCAATTTTTTGCTGAATGTTGAACAAATACTTTTTTTCTAATATCCTCAACTTAAAAAGTAGGAATACTCATTAGATCATGTTGAGGATGGGAATTGGGTGAAGGATGGTTAGGAAAATGTGTAGGAATGAGATCTATAGGAAATGCTAGAATCACTAGTGGAGAATAATCCATGCGTGAAGGAGGGTCCATGGGTGGAGAGGGAACCATAGGTGGAGGCATAGAATGTGGTGAATGGGCCATAGGAGGTGTAGCTATTGGAGAAGAAGGAGGAGCCTTCTTGTGAGAATTTCCTATTGGAGGAATGGTATAATCTATAGGAATACCTATAATATGATCCTTAAGATGCTGCTAAAGGATATGGTAATGATCATTATGATGTGTACCACATTGGTGCCATAGACAATACCTCTCACCATACTTAGGTATATGTTTAGGAAGAATCTTTGGAGGAGGTATGGTAGTGTCTATTGATAGGGAAGAAGGATGAAAGGTATTAATATATTAATGTTACTTATTAAAATGGGTAGAAGAGTGATTATATATCCCATAGAAGCAAAAAATATGCTTGTGAGTATTCTTAGGAGAAACACTCATAGGAGAAGGTGTAATAGGCATGGATGAAGAAGGAGATGGAACATCAACCCATTTGGTAGGCAAAGGATCCATCTTGGGCAAAGGAAGAAAGCCATCACCAAGAGAAGGTGGTGAGGGAAAAGGAATGGAAATAGGCTGAATAGAAGGAGTTCTAATGGAAGAAGTAAAATTAGGCTCATCAATAGTGGAAGAAGCAATAGTAACTAGTTTTGACATAGATTATACTGTGAGAAGAGCAGGATCAAAAAAAGGTCTAATGATGGCTGCCCTAACCTTAGGAATGAACCAATGATGGTAGTTAGGGAACTTAGACAAATGGTAAGGTCTGGCCATATCACAATCCATGAGCATAGTCTTATGGGTCTCCTAAAAAATTGGAGGCATTGGCACCATATCTACTATATGATAAAGAAGAAAAATGCAAGAATAAGGAACTCTAAATTTTGGAACATGAAAAGATGCATGAAAAGACTCAAATAAACAAGAATGCTAATGCATAATTTTAGCATCAATCACTTGGACAAGGCCACATAATAAAGTATCATCTAAAAAATAGCCATCATCATAATCTGGTGCATAAAGATAAATGACACAAGTTGGAATAACTTTGTCATTAGAAGAATCATGGTGCATAAAATGTCTAGTCTTGGATAAGACTATAGGAATGTCATCACAAGATGGTTTGTGAGAATGAGGTTGTAATGAGGATGGAATTTGTGAGATGAGATGAGGCATAAGATCAAAAGCTTTGATATTTATGTTAATATCATTAGGATCATCATCATTAGAGTCTAAAAAGGTTAGGAGGAATGTTACCAATGAGCTCAGGATGCCCATTATAACCTCTGGTTCAGTTGATAGGAAAGTTAAAATTCTATGATTCATAGAATGGAATACTAGGTAAAGGCTCAAAAGTAGGAATCTTAAAAACACCATGATCTTGGAATTGCTCAAAATTCCAAGAGTATCTCCTTGAATCTTGTAAATGACTCCATTATAAGGGAATTTGATGCATTGGTAGGCAGAAGAAGTGATAGCTCACATATGATGAGTCCATAACCTACCAAGCAAGATGTTATAAGAAAGAGGTAAATTAAATATCATCACCTTTACGCAAACATTAATAGGTGGGATAGTAATGGGAAGCACACACACCTACAAGGAGGCATTTTCCTTCTATCGTATACATGGTAGGTGTTATGTGTATACTTAAGATTGCATTATAAATATCTAAAGGTTTTAATAAAATCAAAATAAGTAACATAAGTGCCATAACCCTCATCAATCAATGCTCATTTGACTTGGATATCACCTATTTTGATACTAATAAATAAGGTAAGATCATCTACATGAATTAGAATCTCATCAAGAATCATAGAGGCAATGGGAAATTTCAAAGAAAGAGAAGTATTAATAGTTTTGTAAACATTGATGGACATCTCTTCACATTATTTCAAGATAATATCATCAAAACTAGATAATTCTACCTCCCATCCTAATAAGGGAGGATGAGGGATATTCATTTCAAATAATACTTGCATAATATGGTTTTGATGTTGGGAGATGTCCTCATAAGCTCTAGAAATGGAATTTGAGATGGGAGATTAGTGATTTCTATAATGGGATCCCATTCATAAAAAACCATGAGAATATTTTTAGATATAGGTGCATAATGGTTAAGGAGGTCTTTAAAAGGAGGAATCAAATATCATTGAAATTTGTGTTGATAAGAATGGGAAGGTTTATAAGAATGTTCAAGATCATTTGGTGATGAAGAAGTACTTGGTTTAGATTGATCTTGAGAAGTAGAAGAAATGTTAATATAAGGTTGATTATCATTGCTATTAGAAGATGATGGAAGAAGAGTAGAAATGGAATGAGATGTGTTATCCAAGGGAGAATCATAAATTGGATCATCATCAAAGGTTATAATATCTTCATGCCCCAACACATTCACATGAGTTGGAGAATAATCTTGGATAACATAGAATGTCTTAGAAGGAGGTGGGGTATAGATAGGTTTGGAATTAATGAAAGCCACCACCCTTCACATTTTAGTCATGCTAACCACATTTTCATCAGAGGAGGGTTCAACAAGACTTTATAAATTATGGTGGAGGAGGTGGGCTTGTCTTGGTTTAATTGAATAGGTTGATGATTAGGTAAAGGATATTTGTAGATAGCTAAATGAGTATTTTTTGTATTCAAGGCTTGGGTTTTATCATGAGTTTTGTAATCCTTGAAAGTAACTTCATAATCTTATTGATGCTTGTGAGTGATAACATCATGATAAAAATTAGGACCAAGAAGAAATTCCATAGCTAAATTATGAAGTTGTCTATAGGTCTCATGAGAGTGAACTCAACTAGTATAAAACCAAAAAAAAATTATAAGATCATACTAGGTTTTCATAGGACAAGTAAGGTCAATCTCTTGATGGAGATGCCTAGGTAGAAGCTTAAACAATTCATCTAAATAAAGAGGTTTATGGACATTAATGATGTTTGGTGATTAAAAATGAGGATTAGTCTATTATTGAGAAGGAGTTGGTTCCAAAGAAGGGGTAGGAATGATAGCTTAAACATTGTGAATGGTATCATATGAATTGGTAACACCATCATTGGTAATATTTTAGTTTTTAGTTTTAAGTAGTTGATAAGGGCCTACGGAAGGTTGGTGTGGCTCTAATTGATGCATAAGGAAATATTGTCTTTGAGCTTGGTTAATGGCCTCCTCCAAAGTATGTGGAGAAAGGATACATACTCATTATTGTAATTTAGGAAATAAAGCATTGGTAAAGAGATGAAAGAGATTGTCATTGGCCATGTTATGTTCACATTTATTTGACAAAGTCTTCCATCATTTAACAAAGGCTTGGGAAGTTTCATTTTCATTTTGTTTATAATTGATGAAGTGGGACAAAGTACTTTTAGGAAGATCATTAGTTTAGAATTCTTGTAATAAATCATTTACTAAATCTTCCAAACTAGTAATGGAATGAGATCTAAGTTGATTACACCAATCCAAGGCATCACCGATGAGGGTTTGGGCAAGGAGTTTGGTAGCAGAAAAGGTGTTTAATTTAACAAAATCATTATAAATATTTCCAAATATCTGAAGATGAAGGGTAGGATCAGTTGATCCATTATACAAAGTTATAGGTATTATACCTCTAATATCAATATTAACAATTTGAGCAGTAAGAGGTTCATTTTGTAAATGCTTGATGACTATGTTGACTAATGGAGGTTGAGGAATGAGATTGACTTGAGAATATCAAAGAGGGGGAGGAAGAACACTTTGGTTATATGTGCCCCAAGTCATTGGTTGAGGATTGGATTCAAGATTAAGAAGGCGGTTTTTCATTTGAATTATGTTATGAACTTGATTATGTGTTCATTTTATTGAGAGTTTGTAATAATAGTTGATGAGTTTGATTGGTGTTATTATAAGTAGTGTTGATGTTTGAGTTGGTATTAGTGGCTTGGATACCACTATTAGTGTTAACATGAGTTTGAGAAGAACTATGAGAATTTGAAACACTAGTGGAAAAATTTGCTTGTGAAGCAAAAGGTGGACTAGCAAATGGTTGAGATGAAAAATCACTAGAAGAATGATTACCTTGGGTAGTAAATAATGAGCTAGTGGATGGATTAAGGATAGTGGATCTTATATGAGGCCCACGAGATGTAGAACTAGCCATGTTAGTTGAGATACTAGGCATGGAGGTAGAAGAAGTTAAAGATGAAGATGTAATAGAATAAGGATTCAATATTAAAGGGAGAGGTTGAGAAGAAAATAAATTAGTACCCCCAAATCTAGTTGAGAAAGTGGAAGTAGGAGAATGAGGTTCTTAAACTTGATGGCTAATCATGAGATTATAGATGGTAAAAGGGTCTTTACCTCTATGTTGATGGAATTCTATGATAAAGAAAAGAATTTCAGGAGTTTATTCTAAGAAGAGAGAGTTATGTTGCAAAGAGGTATTATGAGGATTCCCATAATTCATTTTATAGGTTATAATATGGACATTACTAACATTCTTTAAAGGAACCCTATTAGGATTAGTGAATTCCATCATATATAATAATTTATTTTCAATGTTATCACCAAATATTAGTCCATGATGAAAGGAGGAAAGGCAAGATGAGATAAATAAGAAATCAAAAAGTGACTATAATACTAGGTCGACTTGGTCGACCTAGTGCAAAAATTAGGTATGTGAAATTGAACTAGATCCACAAGATCAACCAAATATAGATAAAAAGGACTAGGAAAAAGGGAAAACAAATTGAAAATAGTACTAAGTTGACTAGGTTGACCTATTGTAGTGTATAGGGGATGGAAAATATGCTAGGTCAACCCAGTCAACCTAGTACAATAAACAAGAAAAAGAAAGAGTTGATAATCAATTTATGGAAATAACATGAGATAATTTGTAGTTGATCTAAGAAAGTAAACGATGAAATTAAATATACAACCAATTGAATTGATGCCATCTAATCCAATTTATGCACATAATGTAAAACCTTACACCAATGCTAGCTAATGCAAGTTTTTACACACACAATTGAGTAAAGAGCAAGCAAACAACTTGAATTAAAGTTAGATAATTGGTCAACTTAGAATGTTAGATTATTAATAATTATTTTAAATGATATAAATTTGGTTATAAATAAGGTATTAAATAACAATCTATGGATGGCTTTAGGTGAGTTTAGGATGAAAGGGACTGTAGTGGAAATTATACAGTCTTAGTATTGGGGCCTACCCTCTCACTTCACACACTACAATGATAAGAGTTTCAGGTGATTAGACAAAATATACCATTAACCTCTCTTTATACTTAACTATAGAATCAAGTCAAATTCCCCCTTGGTGATGAAATCCAAGTAGGTTATCTTGGGTAGTCAAATGTTAAAATGATTTTTGATGTTTAAGTGATTTGGTTGTGAGTGCATAAAATAGAAATAGTGCAAATAAGTAGTTAATTAAAAACCTTCTAATTAGATTATTTGAACTATTTTAAGAATTTACATAGCTTAAATTAAATATGTGATTAACATATAAGGTTAATTCTAACTTTGAAACAAGGTATAGTGAAAACACTATATGCACAACAAAAATAATTAGGTCGAGAGTGTCGATCTAGTACTATTGAAAATAGGGTCTATAATACCTACTAGATTAACTAGGTTGACCTAGTTGTTTCAGACAACAAATAGGACATAGAACTAGGTCAACTAGGTTGATCTAATTGGCTATGCAAAAGTAGTTTTAAAGGCTAAAAACTTTGAAAGGAAAGTATAGAAATAGAAAGATACAAAATAATATAAAATCACCTTGATGGTTTAGAGATAGAATTTTTTGATCCAAAAACCTACAAACTGGGTTAAACTGGTCGACCAAGAAATATAAAAATCTACTAAAAAAGTGCTAAAAATTCACTAGGGTGATCTAGTCGACCTAGTTGGTTGGACTAGAAGTATGGAGATATACTAGGTCGAGTTGGTCAAACTAGTAGGATGATCTAAAAGTTTGGAAACTAGAATCTATACTAGGTCAAACTGATCAATCAGGACGTATAGAGACTGCTACAAAGTGACTACAAATACACTAAGTTGATTGGGTTAAGCTAGTAAGTTAAATTGGTATTCTAAAAAGTGTTGAAAACCTATATTGAGTTGAGTTGGTCGATCTAGTTGCCTTTTCCTATGCATAAAGAAAAGAAAATTGGGTTGACAGAATCGAACTAGTATGTCAAAACATATGATAGAAATGATGAAAAAATAAATGAAATAAAAGTAAATAAATATAATAAGGATTTGATTGACATTGAGTTCACTAAAATGTATGAAATAAAAATTTCATGGTGCACATGAATTAATCCTAGATCAGATAAGATAGAGCTCACCTACACTTCTAATTGGGCATACACTTGTTAAGTGGGATCATGACCAATATAGAGATCTGTTAGATCTCATTAGGGGATCACCTATATTTTTTTATCTAAACACATCATTCTAGGAAGGGTTCCAAAACCTATAATCTAACACACTCACATAACAACTCTAAAAGAGTTCTATGATTTGATTTTCACTTATGTAATAAATAAGAAAGTAAATTATTCTAATAACAAGAAAACTAAACTAATCTAGTGTGCACCAAAGCTTGTGGTACAATGTGGGGGTTAGAATAAAATAATAAATAACAACTAAACTAAACATGAATAGGGGACATATGCTCATGTCAATGTATACATAATCATAATACATGGAAGAGAATAATACATATTGCATTATCTATCTACTCTTACAAAGGAGAAATAAAGTTAGGAATACTTACTTTTGACGATGACCCTGTCGAGTCTCAACCCCTCCCTTGACCAAAGTGATTTTCAAGAGATTATTGTGGCTTGTAAGGATAACCAAGATAAATCAAATATAGGATACATGACCTACCTAATCATCCAAAATACTTCTCCACAAGACAATATCAAAGCTCCAAAGAAAAGTATTGAACCTTAATGCTTTATTCCTCAAGTAGAATGGTCAATAAACAAATGTTCATTTGCACTTATTCCTTTAATTATTCACTCTCTTTTGAATCTTATGAAATGGTGGTAATGACCTTGTATATATAGTAGTATCTTTCCTAAAAACCATTCATACATGCAGGTTGTACTAAGTCAACTAGGTCAACCTAGTACATTCTTGGGATAATGCCTAAAGTCTGTGCTAGGTCAGCCAGGATGTAAACAAGTCAAAATAGCAAAGATGACCCTAGAATACACTAGGTTGACCAACTAAACCTAGTGTATTGAATAATTAAAAAGGGTAATAAGGAAATAAATAAAGGAATAAAACATTGTAATGATTGGAATGGATAGGAAAGAGAAGAATAAGCCTAGGGTTCATGGTTTTAGGGAACTAGTGTTTAGATAACAAGTGGTAAAGGACGAACAATCTTAAAAATAACTAATGGTCTACCCACCCCTTTCTTGATGTACCCTTTAAGGCATACATTTAGAGAGATTGATACTCGATAGGTTCTTGTAAGATACAAAGTGTCAGTAATAAATAAAAGTTTGAAAATATTATGTGTATATAGTAACTAGCCTTATATCTTCTTTTACAACCAAATGAACTCTTTATAGATCCTAATTATTTTTAAAAAATGATATACGCTGAGGAAAACTCCATGAACAAGATAAAACAGCTCTATTCATGTGTGCTTCAATATGAAATTGAGCAAGGCGTTGACTAAGAGGAATGGTAAGACTAAACATTTTCCAAAACATGATATGATGAAGCCAAACATGGAAAGATATGTTCATATAACCTTGATACCTATGTAACACCATATTTATCTCATGTGAAACCTCTTTAAAGGACTAACATTATACAATAATAAATAATTGATTGAAACTTCATAATGGTGACACCTTCCTAAATCATTAGACAACTTGCCCATAAAAACACCATGAAACATGCAACTAAGAATGGATATAATATAATAAGATATCCAACATCCTCTAGAACCAACATCACCAACTATTTGGTACAGACTCATCCAAAATGGAGAAAAACCTATAGGATGCATGAAACAATAAGAAGAAAAGCATAGTCAACTTCATGAAGATGGTTCATAAATCAAATTCCACCATTATTTAATATATTATTATGTAAATTAAGGTTTCTGAGTTTAATACCACCGCCTAAAATCATTCAACCTGAAACCTCTTCAACTATCTGTACTGAGCATAAAGCTGATGGTCACTTCTGTATGTCTAGAAAGGAAAAGAAGGAGTAGAAAAAATTTATCATAAAAATGGAACTTCCAAAGTATGTCAAGAATTCATATGAATTATAGTAATATTAATAGATGTTCCATCACCTTCTCCCATGTGTCACCTTCCTCCATGGGTCATACAAGTACCAAACTCACTATTTTTAGTTGATTAATTGACCTTCAGTTAGATAAATTGAAATATTCTGATTGAACTGACATTATTGATAGGGAATCTAACCTTTTGGATGTTTGAAAGTAAAAAATGACACCTAGACACATTTGTAACCTTTCCATTTGCATTTATGACCCCTAAAAGCCCACTAAATGACCCAAAATGATAAATAAACCTATTTGACCATTACTAAAGCTAAAAATATAATAGATAACATTAAATTAACTATAATATATACTATGACAAATAATTATACCCATAAAACATCTAAAAAACCATTTTTTTTACCTATAGGGGTCCAAATTTAACCTAAAGTCAAATTTGGTCAAAAGTTCCTTCACACATACAAGGCATAGTCGATAAACCCTTACCTATCTCTTGAGCATAATCAATTTATCTCCTATTAGACCTTGTATTAGATACTATGGAAGTATCACCATCCTTACTTGTGCTTCTCAACTGATTGACTGCACACTAATATTCCTCTTTCTAATTTGCTAATGTGGCATCATATTTAACTTTCTCTCCATTAGTCTTTTCAAGATGAGTAACTTTACCTTGTGTCATGGAAGGAATTTTTCCATTTTGTGCCATAAAAGCTTGATTAAACACCTCATTACAATTTAAATATTTATTGTGAGGTTGATCCCATTGAGAATACCAATCATGCTCTTGTAAAAAATTGTTTTGAGTAAGTATTAGAGCTCTATAAGTAGAGGTAGAATTTGGATTGTAACTATTATATAGTCTAATATTGGTAATCTTCCCTTAACCTAGGGAATTGGCTTGAAAACATGGTCTATTTGGTTGATTGGAATGATAGTACTGATATAGAGCTTGATAAGGTCTATAAGACTAATTTAACTACCTCGTCATATCCACCATATCATTTTCAAGAGTCTTGAGTATACCTTCTACATCACATGTTTTATTTGGTTGACTACGAGAAACCAATTTATGATGGGATAATGTAGGAATGGGAACCATGCTGGCATAATGGGATGTATATCAGGAAATAATGGCATAAGAGGTATTTGATATATCTTTCCATCTTGTATGACGTTATTTTTAACTTTGATGGCAACATCATAGGACTCAAGTAAGGTATCTGCTCCCATTTATTGTATCATAATATCTATGTCATTATTCAATGCCTTTAAATAGTATATGAAGGCATATTTTGGAGTGGGTATCACAAGAATTGGGATCCTATTCCATTTTTTGAAACCTAGAATTTAATTCTTACATGAATTCTTGTGGATTTATCTTGATGGTGATTAATTGCTTAACTAGAGACAAGTGATCACTCTTATCTTCAAAATTCTTACTCAAATTCTCTCCTAACTAATCACATGAATAAATAAAATTAGGAGCTAAGGTCTTATACCAATCCAAATATTTTCCCTTGAATGATATTGCCAAAAATATAATGGACACATTCTCTTGATTGATATTGTGAATACTAAAAAAATTAGACATATCTCTAATATGCTCAATGGGAGTAATTGTGTTTTATACACTATAGTATGGGACACTTTTGAGAGCTAAAATATGGATATCATCATATCCTTCAAGGTTGAAATGGGATCCTCCCTTACAAGCAACAAATGGAAGGTTTCTATCCATTTTTCTAGCTTTAGGGGAACTTAGAGTGTGATGGAAATGGAGCTTCCTTCTAGGATACTTGTTATAAGGGTTAGAATAAAGGAATATTTTTCTCTTGAATGAAAATGAAGGTAATTCAACAAACTCAAAAGGAAAACATTTGGCCCTTGATCTTAAAGTCATCTTTGGCATGAAAATTAGCTTACTAATATGCAACGAAGATCTAAAAACTTGGTGGAGTCACCATATGTTGCATGAAGGATATTATTACAGCTACAAATTTGTCAAGACTAGTATCAATCTTAGACAACCTTGTTGAAATTAAATCCCACTTGGGGTGCAAGAATTTTTATCTAATTTGCACCCCTAAAAAGGTTGTTCAAGCATTCCTAACTAGATGATATCATGAAATCACTTCTATGTTGTGGTGGTCTAATTAGTGAAGTGAATATCTAGATTTGGATATATCCCTTTATGATTCACCCAAATTTATAATTTACCTACTGCAATTGCAAAGAAAAGGGATATAAAAGGACTAAAACTAGTAAGAAAACATAGAGGTGATATACCAAATATAGTTCCCTCTACTTTCCAGTGCTTGCACTATGAAATAAAATATTACGATATGATTTCCACAACTTTAAGATAACTCCTCCCATACAAGTGTTTCTATATGAAAGATATGTCTAATACAACAATTAAGGTTATTAATCAATAGGCCTATAATAAGAAACTAATGATCTTTCAACACTTAGACTTTGTAAACCAGTTGATACACTTCATATGACCAATAGATAGAAAAATAACTCATGTAGATGCATGAATGGAAAGGATAAATCAATAAAATAATATAACTATGACTAATATTAATAAAAAAATCATTTTAGATTCATTGAATTCAAGAATAAGAACATGTAACTCATCTTGAATTTTATTTCAAAGGTCATAACAAGTATCAAATTTGGTAGGGATTCACCATACACATTTAGAGGTTACATCAAATGTCTTTTAAGGCTTCATTTATAAAATAATAAAAGGAAGAGAAAAGGATAGGACAAGAAGATAAATCATTAAAAATTACTCATCATCAAAAGAGTTAAAAAATAAAAACAAATTGAAACCAAGACTTCTAGGAATGTGTTGTCATCTTATTCCTCAACCTTCTAGGCTATGTGTTGTTCTTTATGAAGAGTGGCATGGAAGACTATATTTGTATATTGATTATTTATTAAATCCAACTCCTTCTCCATGGAGTTACACATCTAATTCTTTTAGGTAAATTACAAGTTGTCCAATTGACACTTTACATAATTGAGAACCCTCTACACCAACCCCTACCTCTTACAATGTTTCTTCTCCATGTGAGATTTACACTTAAACATCATTATTACTTATCATATTCTATCTTTATATCAAGGTATATCTTTTGAACTTTATATACATATAACATTGTTTGATACTTCATATAGGTAATGTAATGTCTCATATAGGGCTTAAATGAACATTGAAGATCAACTTGTAGTTGAGCCTTCACACTTGTTTGACAAGAAATTGGCAAGAGGTCTTAATGCCATATAATTTCAAGTAGTTTTTAGGGATAAGGTGTTTATATATCTATATTCTCATCCATTAAACCCTCTATATAAAATTTAAGGTGATTACTAAGATATTATGAAAGTATTTTAAGTCTCAAGACTTTGAACCATGTCTGCACTTTACCTTATTGATGTCATATTGGTTAGATTACTTTATTTAGGCCTAACAAAGACTTACAACCTTTTTTTATCACTATAAAACCTCTTATATTTTTTTTGTATAATCATAACACCTCTTCTTTGGCTCAAAGAACCTTTGTAAATAATTAGGACTTGTTCACCCAAAAACCTTTAAAGTGGGCTTAAAAAGGTAGTTTCTAGGCCACTTTTCCATATATTCCACCTCACACGTGCCAAAATTATACTATATAATATGACTAGGAGAGGCATAAATAACATCCAAGTGGTTTTGAAGTCATCCCAATATATTTTAGGCACTAAGAGAGCTAATCTTCTCTATTGGGTCTTAGCTTGTTAACGATTGTTCATAAAGAATAGATCCTTGATATCCAAATAAATGCGACTAGGTTTGAGTAGAAATACCTTAATAAAACCTATAATATAAATTTTTACCCATGTATTTCCTCATGCCAGTTCCCATGTGATGAAGTTAGGCTTCTCAAACAAGGCAAGCTTGTAGGTGGGCTCGAGGAGGTTAATTCATTATGATAGCTTATAAAAATGCTTGTTTTAAGTTGAAATCACCTTATTGAGACTTGTACCACTTACCTTGAAATTTTTAGGTGTTTAATTCAAATAAATGACCTCTCTAACCAATTAGAACTTGAATTATCCTATTGTGAGTGTTTTTGAGTAATCTCATGAATGTGACCCTAATAGTGATTGTTTAGAACTTATCCTCCACTACAATGAGATAATAATAATTATAATATATTATTATGATATTATTAACTTATTTTAATTCCTCTTTCCTCAAATTTATCCAAAACATGCACATTTTATTCATACTTTACACATAGGCTTGTAGGTACGCATTTGGGTTTCTTGGTTGCATTCTTGAGAATAAGTTGTCTTCACCTAGTTTTTGGAATTTTTATGATCTTGGTAAGGATTATAGATATTAATCATACACTATAATACTCTCTAAGAACATATTTAACACTTTATCCAAAACTTTATATGTGCTTTTTATTTATTTTTCCTATAACAGGCCTGTACGTGCACCTTTTAGGCTTCTTGCTTGCTTCACTATGTTTTAATCCTTAGGTATTTTAATAAATATTGGACTTGTATAAGATATAATAAATTATTAAAAAATACCCTATATATCTCTAATATACTCATGTTAAGTTATATGTTCATATGAAACCATCACAATCATGTTCTTGGCATCACACAGTACTCTTACATGGTGTCCTTTCCTTATATTGTAATGCATATAACCACATAAATTTTCCTCTTTTCAATGAAATATAAATGAATGTGTAGGATTATTTGGATATTAGGCACATGGTTGAACCATTTACATGTATTATAAACCAATACCATATTAGTTTCTTCAAAATGAACTTAAGATCACTATGACTCTCTTTGGTCTTAAATAAACCTAGAGGACTCATAAATAAAGGAAGATAATGTGTTATGATATTATATTAGAGAAAGGATTATTTAAAAAATACTATAACTTATTACATACACTTTTTATTCTATTGGAACTCTCACAACCTAGATCTCATGCAAAACTTGCCTTCTTCCAGCTCATTTTTTGTGTATAGATCTGCAACCATGAAACACATTATATGAGGGTATAAAATTTGAATATGAGACCTAAAATATTTTTGGAATATTTTTATGACTTTATATATCCTTGATATAATTATATTGAAGTTTACCAATATGATCTAAGTTTTTTTCTCCTACAGAAACACAAAATTTATACCTGATTGCATGCTTAGTGTTTACACACACTCCATATCCTAACTTATAGCTCAAAATTTTGACTTTACATATCATGGATAGTTTAAAATTTATAGTGAAAAATATAATAATGTATTTAAATCCCCATCTACACTTCCATTACTAGTTTTGGGTATAAATGTTGACTGACATGTCTACAAACCTGTAGGTTAACCAAAACTTATTTTGGTTTTATTTTGAAAGATTACCCTAAAGTTATTAGCATAATCACAAACTAGATAAGGATATGATAAGGATATTTAGGCTCATTTATAATTCTTTAATATTACTCTATGAATAATTTAATTAACCTTTTTAGGATAAGCATTCTTCTTTCATGTCACATCCTTGTAGTCACTCCTTCACACTTGCAAACTTGTTAGAGGATATCAAGACCAATGACTCACTTAATATGCTATTTTCACTTGAATATGTTGATAGGATCAGTGATATTTTATTAAAATTTTCTTGAGAAACACCTAAGATAAGGAAACATGCAAATCCAAAAAAAACCTATATATAGCTTCTCATCTAGGTCTACAAACTCACTCAAATTGAGGTTTTACTCTTTATAATGTTGGAATGTGCCAAGTAGATATTGGTAATTGGTTTGAGATAGTTGATAAATTACTTCATGATTCATTAAAATCATCCATTTTCACCAATGATCTTATAAATTCCCTAAAAACATCCAAAACTGAGTTTGATGGGTTTGAAGTCACCTTTTTGCACCTTAACTTATTAGTGACTATTAATAAAGTTAATGGAATTAAGTAGACAATGAATTCCAAAAATTAAAAGAAAACTAGGTTACCCTTCTTTTGCCAAGATATTTTATCCAACTCTCTTTTTGTTCCATGAACTAACCTCAAATCGGTGGCTTTCCTGAACTTGAAAAGTATATTTGGGAACCCAATAAAGAAATGAGATAGGTATTTTCCTTTTCTGGCTCTGTAAATTCTTCATTTTTATAGATTTGGGTTTGAGGGATATTAGAAGATCCTTGGAAAGTCTTGGAAGTTTATAATTAGAAGAAAACTTTGTAAATGGGCCTCCATAGTCCTATTTTCATCAAGAAACTTATTATTCTACCTTATTGAACTAATGGAGATGATGAACCAGGTGATCATGGGGTTTTTTATAACTTATATGGAGGTGGATAAATGTGCCAAGACATTTATCTCTTTTTTCCCTATAACTTGCTCATTATACATTACTTAAATGTTATAAAATGTGAGTGGGTAGTTACAAAAGGTGCTTCTATGTTTGAAAATTAGTCTTAAGTCATTTTTAGCAAGATGTATGGACAAGTAACAATATCATGACCTACCATAAGTGCTAGATGATACAACAAAACCCCAATTCAATGACATAGACCCTCATACTTGAACTTATTTCAAAGAATCACATTAAAACATTTCAATAAGTAATAAAATACAAGGTAAAAGAACCTTAAACTTTCCAAATAAACCTTAACTTATCCAAAATGATTAGAATGCAATGTTATTAACTTACTAGTTCTACCCCTTGGCCAACTTACTCAGCTTAGAACATATTTATCCTTGAAGGGTTACCATTCTAACTATTTGATCATGGTTTAATATTGGATTTTACTTTATAATCAAATCTTAATCTTATCAAAACTACCTTAATATATGCTAAACACATGAAGGAGACTATATTAAATGACCTTGATGACAATACTAGATGACTTAACCTTATTTTCAACTAGACCATCCTAGAAGACTTTAAAAGCTACCAATAATGACACAATTTTTGTCATCTTGAGATCAACCATGAAAAATTCAAGACCCTTATGATGGATATCAACAAAATTAAGATCATGAAAATGAAATGTTTGAATGATACTCACTAGTGATGGCCAATTTTGGATAACAATTCCATTAACACATAGTTGTACTCCTTCCTTGATCTCTTGCTTTACTATAATTTAAATTATTTAAATTTTAGTTTATATGCATTAACTTATACTATAGCATTCTCTTGGTTACATGTCTTACACTATCAAAAAACTCAAAGTGGGCTCAAATAGAGGCAAGGTGTGTTGTACACACCTAGGTGTGTATTTATTTACTTAAACTAGTAATTTCATCCATACACATTACTAGATTAAAGGGGGGAGGATAAATGTTGATACTAAAACTAAATATTAATAGAATCTCATTATTTTAAATTTTCCAAATACTAATCATGGCTCTAGGTTTGGACCTTCTCACTGCTCAAAGGTTCACATTCACCATCTCACTATGCCTAACTGATTATTTTATCATATGAACCATATCAATATAATGACAAAAATAAAATATACGTAATAAAAATCCCAAAACTTGATATATGTCCTTTAATAATATTTAAACATCCATACCTATTTTTTAGCCTTCTAGACACTGCTAGCCATAGAGGGACACTAATGCCAATGCTAGTGTCTAGATCCTTAATTAGTGTCCGATACTAAAAATACATAGAAATTAAAAACTATATGAAACATATCATTTTACCTATTTATCTTATGAATCCAAAAATGAGAAATTAAAAAAAAACTTTGGTATAAATACAAGTATAAGCCTTCTCATTGTTCATTTATCAAATACCAAGCAAACACCTACCAAAGCTCATTAAATCAATCATGCAATAGAGTTATTCTTACCTATTCATACCTACTTATATATTACTAAGAGTATTGGACATATAAAAGGTTTGAATCATTGAAATAATAACCCATGATCAATATTTGGCAAGTTATAAGCAAGATCATATTGCATGCATCTACATAGAAGAGATCACACCATTATTCAAACACACTCCCAAACATAAGGGAGAAATACATAATTATTAAGCCCTCATTATATTATTTTTTATGTAGACAACACTCATTGATATATGTGTCTTTTAGGCTAGCTCAACATCATCATCCCACTAACCCATTTTTTGCAAGACTCATTCTAAGGCTGAAGAAGGATGAAGATCTAGGGTTTGATAAAAAAGAAGAGAGTGAAAATATGTATTCTAAGTCTAAATACATAATCAAAAACACTAAAATAAAACCTCAAATGGTCAATTTACTAGCTTATATATCTAGTATATATTTACTATAGGATAATAGCATCACATCATGGATAATAACATCATTGATAGTGACCCAAATTCGATAGTAGTGTCTATGGATACAAAAAAATTATATACAAAATCTAATGATTACTTTAGAATTTGATGAATGTTTCATAATCTTGATCCAACACAATTTTTACCTTGTCGAATTAATATTTTATTACATACATTAAACCCATATAAGTATCATTTCTATTTGGTATCATAATCAATTGAACATATTTCAATTTCAGTACCTTTTATATTTATCATATCTCTGTTTCATAATTTAGGATATTCATTTATCTGAGTTTTCAATTAATTGTATTACTATAAGATAGTTTAACCCTTATGCTTAATCTACTTATATATTATTAAACTTGTCCCCACATATCAAAATTTTAGTTTTAAACAAAGGGCATTGGTGAAATCACTAGGAAAAAACTCCTCTTCTTGATTAGGGAAGGAGATATTTGGTAAATATTGGTTTCTCTTGGTAAATCATAGTTTGAAAATATAAATTTGGATTTATAATATTTGGATATATCCCATCCTTTTTAGTTGAGGGAATGGAACTTGTTCCTATAAATCACTTATCTAAAAATTAAGACTCATGAACATCACATTATCATAGAAAAAATAGCTATATTTCTTTAAATATTTGATAATACATTTGTAAACATTGTATTTAGCTATACAAAAATATGATCATGTAAATTTTGATAGGAATATGCAACCTTATTTGAGGATGAGATAGTTAGGGGAAATAAATAAGCCTCGATATAACTTAGTGAAGGGAAAAAATATATGGCCCGAATGTGGTAGGATATGGAAGTAGCCACTACATATATGTCTTACTAGGTGTAAGGAATATAATGTAATGTTCTAATATATACAATGTAGGACCAATAGGTATCTGGCTGTAGCAATCTTTGTATGTATAACATAAGGATGACAATATTTATGAATGTGTGGGATGATGGCTTAAATGGCAATGCATAAATAGTATCAATGAAGCTGAATAAAAAGGTAAGGATATGAATTCCCCCATTGAAAAACTATAGGTCATATACTTGATAAGTTGGGATCAAGGATTTGCCTTGATGTATAAATATGACCCTAGATGGGTTAGACATAACAATGAACCACACACACACAAAATATACATAATATTCCCTAATATATGCATGTTAGATTCTATAAAAAATAGTAAGCAAACATAGTATATATATCACGTATTATTATGTATCATATTTATCATGGAACCAAACATAGGATATCATTTAATAAATTAAATGCATTGGAGCATAGTTAGTAAATCATGCATATAATATACAACCATAGATAAATAAAAATGACATACATGCAATCAAAACATGACATGATGAAAAGAGCATCCTCTACGGAAACACTAGATAATAAATAAATATAAAAAACATATAATTTCAAGTATTCACATACAAGGAATCAAGTAATCATAGAGAACACAACATATCACATAATGTATACATGTAACATGAAATATGTAATATATAAAAAGATATGTATAATTAATATAGGTAAGTCTATATTAAAAATGAAGAGTAAGAAAAATTACACCTGAAACCCATTATAAATACTAAACCCAATATCACTCATGATGAAATGAAATAAAATTGAGACAAAAAACAAAACAACAAAGTGATATACAGATCACACACAAATGGACAAAGCTTACACAATATATTTCATAAATATTACAATACTTCTATGAATAATAAGTATTTATAGATCCTTGTACAAACAATAAATGAACTAAAAAAATAGAAATTCTCTAACAAACATCTAAAAAACTAAATATTCTAATTACAAGGTAACCAAATATGACAAAAGAATTATAAAAATAAACTATGTGCCTAGTGAGAAATATTTCTTTCATTCTCCTGCATAATGACCATGGGAATAACTTGAAAAGAATATATGAGCTTATGAAACATTTCATGAGCTAAGGGCTTCATAAAAATATTTTATAACCAATCCTCTATACTGAAATACACCATCTTGATATGTCTTTGATAAACAAACTCTATGGTTTAATGATATTGAATATCAATATGCTTAGTCTTACTATGAAAAATCAGATTCATTGTCATTTGAATAGTACTCTTGTGGTCATAATACAACAAGGTAGGTTTATTTTGTAAATGATGAAAATATTCTAATAATCACCTCAACAATACTATTTAACAAGTTGATGATGTGACATCATTTTAATTTGCCTTTTATATATAAAGAGATACGATTAGTTATTTCTTGGTATTCCAAGAAAATATTACAAAACCAAAAATAAATATATAACCAAAAGTATAATTCTAATCATTTATGTAACCAACCCAATCTAAATTTTTATATCCGATCAATCTGTTGTCCTTTGAATATTAAAAAATGAGTCCATAATTCAATGTCACTTTTATATATCTAAGAATCTTCTTTTTTGCATTCTAATTTGTTTCTCTAGGTCTTGACATGATCCTAAAGTCCAAACTCATTATATATGTTATATTTGGTCGAGTAGTAGTCAAATAGATTAAACTACCAATCAATTGTTTATAGAGAGTGTTATCCACTAAATTGTTTTCATATATATTTTACAATATAAGCCCAAATTCAATAGGTGTTGCAACCAATTTAAAATCCTTCATTTGAAATTTCTATAAGATATTTAAAGCATTTTTTTAATGAGACACAAATATTCCATTTTCGCTTTGCCATACTTCTATACCAAGAAATTAACAAATTTGTCACACATCTATCATCTCAAATTTGGTAACCATATTTTTTTAAAACTCTTCAAACAAACCTATATTGTTCCCAGTGTAGATCAGAGCATCCACATAAATAACCAAGACAAAAATATCTTTACATATACTCTTGATATATAAATTGGGATATGATTAACTTTTGATAAAAAAAATTTCTTACATAGATGAGAATATATCCTTTAATATCACATTATAAGTTCTTGCTTAAGATAATACAAGGCCTTCTTCAGCCTATAAACATAGTGTTCCTTAGATGATACTTCAAATCCTTTAGGTTATGACACATACTTCCTCATCAATCTATCCATTCAATAATGCACTCTTCACATCCATCTGATAGGTAGTCCAACCTTGACAAGTTGTTAAAGTTGATACCAATATAATGTTTTCCATCCTTGTTACAGATGAAAATAACTTAGTATAGTCAATAATTTTTTGTTGAGTGTACCCTTTAGCATATGGTCTAGCCTTATTTCTCAATATTATTGTCTGATCTGTAATTACTATTATACATCCATTTTGTAACAATAACTTCTTTACTAGGAGGTAACTGGATAAATTATCATGTGTTATTTCTATCAATTATTTATAGCTTCAACCCACTCTTTTTTTTCTTGATCTTCCTTAAAATATTGTCTCTCATCATTTTTCATAATGTTTTAACATGTGACCATGTTATTCTTCGTTCAAAATTTATATCAACATTTGATTTGGTGGGTGATCCTTTATATCTTGCTTCGATATTTTCTTGCTCCCATATTAGAATATCTAGGTTCTTCTACAATTCCATCAATCACAATTTGTTTCCTTTGTTTTTGATTCAAGAGTGTATTCTTCCTCTTCTTTGGAGATCACATCTCTACTGAGATCATATATCATGTATTCCTTATTTTATAAACCATATCTAATGAAAATGCACTTTATCCCTTTGTGATCTAGTTTAGACCCTTTTTCCTTTAGTATGTGTGCATAACTAAAACATCCAAACACTCTTACATGATCAATAATTGTCTTATTTATAGATCATTCTTGTTCTAGAGTCATTCCTTGTATTACCTTTGTAGGAATTCTATTCATCATATATATAATTGTATTTACTACTTCACCCCAAAAATGTTTATCCAAGTGTTTCTCTTTTATCATACTTTTATCCATGTGTTTCTCTTTTATCATAGTCCTTGCCATTTCAACAATGGTTCTATTATTCCTTTTAGATATTCCATTTTGTTTTAGTATCTAGAAATTATTCAATTCCCTTTTTATTCCATGATTTATGAAAAAACCCCAGAACTGATTTGACTTATATTCACCTCCATTTTTTGATGTAGTCAATTTGATGTCCTTTTCACTCTATTTTTAAACCAACTTCTTGAACTCAACAAAATTTTCAAATACCTTTGATTTTTTAGTCAAGAAATGTACTCAACATTTTCTTAAGTAATCATCAATGATGGTTGGAAAATAATTTGATTTATTCAAAGTAAGATTTTTCTTATGACCATACTAGTTTGTATGAATTATCTCAAGAGTTAGTCTAGATCTTGTAGATTTAACTTTTTCAAAGCTTGTTTTATGTTGTTTTACCATAACACATTCTTTGCTACTTTGTCTAGTTTATAAATTTAGGGAAGTCCTTCAACCATTTTCCATTTCTTAAGAAAATGTAACCCACTAAAATTAAGATGCCTATATATTTTAATCCAAGTTTTAATTTCATTCATCTCTCTTGTATTCAATCCTTTATTTCCTTGTGAAAAATAAAGAGGAAACATTCTATCACTAGTCATATTAGCACTAACAAAAATTGCATTATTTTTAATTTGTTCTTGATAATTTAATCATAGCCATCAAAGGCCACTATTATAATTTTGTTCCAACATCTATCCCATAGATAATATATTTTTATTTAGTACAGGAACCAATAAAGTTTTATTAATATGTTTTGCCTCATGATCATTTGTTGTCACTAAAATAGTGACTTTGCCCTTGGTTCCATGAGATTTAGTATCTCTTATTACAACTTGTTATTATGCTTCTCATAAAAATTTATGAATGAATAATTATTATATGTCATATGAGAATAAAATATAGAATAAATATACTGATTAGTATTATTAATTGCATTTTTATTGAATCAAAAAATGGAAAACAAAATTATTGTCTTCAATAGTGTTATGAGCATTCATTTTCTCCATGTTTGGTTTCACAGGCCAATAATCTGATTCATAATGTCCAATCCTATTTTAATAAAAACATTGAAAATTTATCTCATTTCCACCTCTAAAATTACCACTCATTCCTTTGAATTTACCATTATTTCCTCTAAAATTACTATGACTTCCTTTGAAATTGTTACCTATTCTTCTATCTCTAAAATTACTAGATTCTAATCTAGATTCATTTATATTATAGTGTTTTTGAAATTGAGTTCCTTTACTTATATTTAATGGGAAATACATTAGATCTACAAATAAATCTTAGCTCAGAGAAGATAGATCCTACTTACACTTTCAATTGGGGATACATTAGATAATTGGGGTCATGACTAATATGGATCTACTAGACCTAATCAAGGGATCTCTTACCACAAATAATATTATTAGGGAGGGTTCCAAAGCCTCCAATCAAGCAAAACTATGTAATAACCCTAAATAGGTCCTATGTTTTATTATTCACTAAATTAATAATAAGTAAAGTAAAATCTAATCTAGTGCTCACCAAAGCTTGTGTCACAAGGTGGGGGTAATAAACACTAAAATTAAACATGCATAAGGGACATATACTCATGTCAATGTATATGGAATATTAATTCATGTAAGAGAAGTGAAAATTAATATCTATTTACTCTTAAAAAGTAGTAACAAAGTTATGAATACTTACCTTTGAAGATGAACCCATCGAACCTCAATATCTCCCTTGTCGAAGGTGCTTCGTAAGAGGTTATTGTGGTATATAAGGATGACAAGGATGAATCAAATATAGGAAACACAACCTATCAATGAATCCAAAAGAATTTTCCATAAGAAAAGATCCATATATCCAAAGAAAGTATGAAACCCTAAGTTTCCTCCTCAAGTAGAATGGTGGATAAGTAGATGCATAATATATCTTACTTATTCTTCCCTTCTCTTAAAAATGGTGAAATTAATGTGTTTATAGATGCAGATCTAACCCTAAACCCTTATGAAAGTTTTAGCTAGCAAGGTCAAACCATTTGACCTAGTATTTAAATTGACAAAAAACTAACTAGATAATGAACTATGTCAGCCATGGCATACGTAGTTCTTAAAAATCTCTGTCAATAACAAAATAGGGTCGATGTGCCTTACATAGTCATGTAGACTACCAAAAAAGGGTTTAGTTTAGGGAAAGGGATAATGAAGGTGGTAAATGACTAGAGGAGGGTACAAAAGAGGAGGCAAAGCTTAGGGGAATGGTTTTTAGGAGACAAGTGTGTAGATAGTAATTGGCAAAAGGTATAATAATCCTGCAAAGCACCAGTGGTCTACCCAACCCTTTCCTAGTGCATCCCTAAGGGTGTGTACTAAGTGAGATTAAGACTCAATGAGTTCCTAAAAGATAGAAAACATGATTAATTGATATAATTTTGAGAATATTATGTGTATACATATGCCAAAGATCATCACATGTCACATAGTTGTAATAGGGGATGGTGCTTCAAGAAAAGACCATAATGATACATAATGTTAAAGATAAATAAAGTGAATTAAAGAAAAAATAAGATGAATGAAAGGATAAAATTTAAAAACACATACCTTTACTTACCTTAGTACTCTAGATAAAGAAGGATATGTGAGAAATGTGAAGGTATCCAATGTGAGGAACATTAGGTGTACCTATAGAGATTAGTGAAGAATAGCATTAAAATCAATTTTTTTGTAACATGTATATATAATAGTGGAAAATATTTTCTATGATGTCAAGATTCTATAACATTTTACTATTTGGAAAAAGAGTTAGTAGAGACAAATATATGAGTAAAATAAGAAATCTGATGGTAGATATTCGAAAGATAGAAGACCATGGGACTAGTGGTGTTGTTGAATTCATGGATATATGAGAGGTTCCTAATGTAATATCCAACTCAGTTTCCCCATGTGGTCTATGGTAAGTCACCTTAGGTTTTTATATAGAGATAGGATAAGGTAGGATGGTCCATGACCCATGTGCCAGTGCTACAAATAGTCACATGAAAAGAGATCATGAGGCAGACTTATGCACATACTGCTATGATTTGGATGAGTTGGGTGTATGTGATGATATTTTTAGATCTAGACTAGATAATAGGTGACTATACCTTTTGGATAGAGCCATATCCAATGGCATGCTTTCTAAGATAATTTGGACTCCCGCACCCAGTAGCACCTATACTAGTGCCCATATTTTGGGCATGAAATGTGAGAGAGATGAGGGGGATAGGAGGAGGAGGAGTGCTAGTTGAGAGGCTAGAGATCATATCATAGTGTGTGAGACCATGGACAAGTCAAGCATGATAACTAATAGTTAGAGGAAGAGAGGGCATGGATGTGATTGTAGGGATGTAGCTGATACCATAATAGGCATTACAATAAGAGAGGTAATGAATACCTTAGGCACACCACCAATGTAGATGCCCATGGTAGGATCAAATAAAAAAAGTGGTGACATAGGATGACCTAGTAGTTGGGCCATGTTAGAGTTGTTTGATAAAGGTGCCACTAAAGAGAGGCTTGAGATGTGTATGTGTGGTAACTTCAAGATTTGATTTGATGTAGAGGTGACCCAAAAATGAGGTGCTTAGTGGTTGGGTTGGTGGAGAGACTATTCTTGGTCAATGTATAGACAGAGAGATGGTGTTTGGTGACATCAAGATAGGTAAGAAATATTGGATTTGTTAGTCTTTGATATTGTAGATAGATAGATTTTGAGATATCTATGTGATATATTATCTATCTAGATTTTGGTTTGTGTAGACCCTATAATATAAATGAGTAAATCTAAGCCTTAGAGCTCTCCTCCTTTTCTTTATTATATTATAGGGGATAATTTCTCATAAGTATTGAATTATGTCTGTATACCACTCACCTTTAGAAACTTATGCTTCACATACTTCTTTGACGGTAATTCGAGGATCAAGATCAATCATGAGATAAATAATACCTTGTCCTTCAATGATCTTGGTAGGCCTAATTTCTATGTCAAAATCTTGGAGATTAGCCATCCACTTTCCTCGATGTTCCCCTAGCTCATTTTGTGATAGGATGAGATTGAAAATAGAGTCTGGGATAACAACAATGGTCTTATTCCTCAAAATATAATGTCTAAATTTCTTCACTATTTTAACAAGGGTGGAGATAACTTGTTAATCATGGAGTATTTTAACTTTGCATCCTTTATATTTGTACTCATGAAGGCAATTGGGTGCTTAGTTTCATCCTTCTTTTATGTAATAACACCAGCAATTATGTGTTCAAAAGAAAAGGAGTATAGATAGAAATCCTTTGTAAAGTCTAGATTGATTAATACTAAAGCTTTTGATATCGTATCCTTGATGTCTTGAAAATACTTTTGGCTTCAAATATCCATTTTATCTTGGCATCTTGCTTGAGCATGGTATTTAGGGGTTTGACAATTTTTATGAACCCTAAGATAAACTTCTTGACAAAGTTGATTTTTCCAAAGAATGACTTTAGCTATTTATTACTATTTGGAAATTGAATCTTAGAAATTTTATAGGTTCTATTAGGATCAATGGTGATACCATATTTAGTGATGATGTGTCCCAATAGTTTTCCTTTAGTTACCCCAAATATACTTTTTTTTAGATCTAATGAAACACCAAATATTTAGCATTACTCAAATATATATTTTAGGTTAGCTATATGATCCTTTCTATTCTTCAAAAATACTATGAAGTCATACATATAAATAATTCTGCACTTCTCAGTCAATCACTTGAATGTGTGATCCATGGCACATTAAAAGGTAACTCATGTGTTGATTAGGCCAAATGGCATCTTTTTGTATGCATAAGTTCCCCATTTCATGGTAAACATAGTCTTCATCTGATCCTCAAATTACACTAATAATTTATTTTAGCCTAAAAATCCATCTAAAAATGACATCATTTCAGAACCACTTACAATTTGTATTACCTCATCCAGTAGCGGTAGAGGGTAATTGTCATTCTCATAAGCTTTGTTCAAGTTTTTGAAGTCCATACACAATTTGATTTTTCCATTATTCCTCCTTACTGGGACCAAATCAGCCACCTAGGTGGAGTGCCATATGGGGAAGATGAGTTTGTCACTTATCAATTTCTCTACTTCTTTCCGGATAAGAGGTTCAAGGTAGGATTCATAGGCCTTTGCCTTTGTCTAAAGGGTTTATGATCTTGGTTGAGGGGAATGGTATGAGTGATGACCTAAGGGTCATATAGTTTTGAATCCTCATATGTCTAGGTGATATCATCCCTATACTAAGAGATGAAATACCTCAGTCACTACCTTTCCTCAGGAGTACAACTAAGACCAATATTGACATAAAATGGATTATGTTTATCTCCTAGGTTTTCTCTATTGAAGTTTGATTCATTAACCTTGGGCTTCCATAGTTGCTATGCTTGAGGATCCAAGTTGAAAGTCATTTCTAAAGGTATGAAGCCAATTGATATTCAATTTTCTCTAAGCTAGAGAATGCCTTCTCCATCTATTTCTTCTTGACAAAGGTGATTGACATCCTTGTCATTGATAATTTGGGACTTAAAATCCACTAAATTAGTTAAGAACTTGATGATCTATTGGTCATCATCAAAAACTTGGCAGTTTTCTACATTATCTATAATAGAGGAACAGAGAACTAACTCAATGGAAAATCTCTTTACCTCAAACTTTTGCAATGGTTCTAGATTGGTAGCAGTAGTGACCAGTGAATCAATGGCCTTATTTTGTTCTCTCAAGAGTGATACTATGTTGAAATATTAAAAGATATCGATTAAATACCATGTTCTGTGCTTACACCTCTTTAAATAAGATAATTTCCACTAGTATTTGTTTCTTATCTAGTGAACTACTAGCTCTGAGTCCACTAATACTTTTACATATTTTACATTATTCTTAAGTGTAAATTATAGTCCTAAGATTAGAGCCTCATACTTAGCTCTGTTGTTTGTACATAGAAATTGCAATCTATAGGTGGATAAGAACTTCTTACCTTGAGGATCAATCAACTTAATTCTTACACCTAACCCTTGCTTGTACTTGGATCCATCAAAATTCATTGTTCATAGCTGATTTAAACCTTCAAGCTCCATGCTCTGCACTAAATTGTGAGTGGTAAAAGCATAAATGCCCAATGAGGGAGAATCATACTTTACCTCATAATTCTTTATGTTGTATTTGGTGATGGGATATTTCATTTTGGGCTCTCTATCAATTCTGATCTGATTTTTAACTCCTCTCCATGGTAGCCAAATGTTTGAGAAGTCTATGGAAAGATATCCATTAAGAATTTGAGTAGTCTCTATTAAGCAATAATTCATAGCCTTCAGGTATATCTACTACTAGGATCTTGATAGTCATCTAGACCCTTGGTTCTAATGCTACCTAAATGTGTACATCATTCAATTCTCCCACAATTGGTACCACTATCTTGTCTAGCTGAAAGAATAATCTTTTTGAAGGGTTGGGAGTAAGACCAAGCTTTTTACATATAGAAGTAGGCATTATAGTTGTAGATGCTCTAGAATCAACCAAACAATTATTAATGTTCTTACCAAAATATTTAATGGGTATTAAGAATGGTGGTACTTTGGGCTTACTCTTGTAGATGACATTGGTATCAAATAATTTTTCTTCTCTTGTTTTGTGTGAAGCTATTCTAGTCTTCTCCACAAGGGTCTTTCCATTGATAGACTTCTATAACAACTCCTTTTGTTCAGTGATTTTGGATAACTCATGCAATGTGATATATTTTTTTATTTTATTCTTATCTTCCATGATTTTATATCCTTCATAATTTTTCAATTCTTCATTGCTTGGTAGTGGATCATTCCCCTTTAGAGGGGGTGGATTATTGTCTACTTTTGGATTAGGCAGAATTGTTGTGGTGTTTGGAGGAGTTGAGGTGGTAAGCAGATGCTTGTTACTAAATTTATATGCACCTATTTGAAATTGATGGAAGGTAAAAACTTTTTTTGAACTATTTTCTAATTCATTATGATCTTCTCCTAGGAAGGGGAATTTGTGAGTCTCAAAGAACATGGTTGTGCTAACAGATCTAGTGTCCTGATGAGATTCTAGTAGATTATTCATTTGATCCTGCCTATTTACTTCCCTCTAAAAGATATCAAACACTTTACAAAACTCAATGCAATCAAACTCACCATGTTGGGGCATATTGTGTATCTTACACTAATTAGGGAGAGCTCTTTCAATGATGTTAATTTTTGGAAGTCTGCCAAATTGCTCCATATTATTCATGGGACTATTAAATAAATTTTTATATCTTTGAAACCTAGCATTATAGTTTCCCATCTAAGTATTGGTATTGCCTAACTTTCATTGCATATTCAAAGAATTCATTAATCAATTTCTAGACCATCTTCTAAATAAAATCCAATTCAACTTTTTTGGAATTCACACCTTACAGAATAGTTTTATTGTGCTAATTTTGATGGTAACTATTACTCATCACATGATTATTTAGATAGCTAAGGTTTGTATATGTTGTTTGCATCAATGGAGGCAGTGTGTATAGCTAATTTTGATTGTATGCTATAACATTCTACTTCACATGTGGTATTGGATTGAGTGTTTGGATTCCATTGCTGAGGTTAGGTATCCCAGGTGTCTGCATATTAAGTTATCTATTGATGCTAATGGCTTCTTCAAATTCTAGTGCCAAAGTATTGATAGTACGTGATTTTCTTAAGAACATGGTGCTAATGGGTTCCATGGCATTTTTGTACATCTCTAGTGCTAATGATGGTTGTGGTTTGTACCCTAGGGTCAACCAATTGTACATATTTTGCCTTCTTATGTTGAAATCATGGATGGGATCATTAGGTTCCCTCTTCATGTTGGTGAAGTGTTGATATACCAATCCAAGATTGGTGACCTATCCCAAATACACAAGAAAAGCCATTTGATAATCCTCCTAATTGGTGATGGATTTTTCCATTAGATTTATATACTAATCATAAGCAACATCTATTAAAGTAAAAGGGAATAATTGACATAAAACATCTTCATCTACTACATTCATCAATCTTAAGGCAACTTTAATGGATTTAATATGCTCTTCTATGGTCCTTGGTCCTAAAGGAGAAAAAGATGGTAGATATTTTCAGGGTTTCAGGGTAAATCATGCACATCCCTCAAGATGGTAATGGTATATCTAAATAACTAGGGTTATTTTTAGGCCATTGATTGATTAACAAGTAAAGGATTCCTTACAGGTGAAGGGTGCCTAGTGGAGGTGGATTATTCTAAACTAGGGCTATTGGCATAAATCTAAGTCTACTATAGCTTGCTATTGATGATTCTAATAAACTAGCCTGGGAATTGGATTTGGTCACTCTCCTAGGTGACTCCAGTGGAACTCTACATAAGGACTAATCTCAATTATTTGGAGGAAATTCAATCCCTTCTTCTAGCACCAGTGAAACTATTGATGTAGGTTTTATGTACACCACATTTGTAATGAGGTAGCCTCTAACATTTTAGGATCTTAATGAAGGTAAACTCCACTCTATGGAATGAGTTACAAGTATGAAATTCTTACAACCTATTGATGGAATAGCTGGTAAGTTATACAGGTTGTTAACAAGGTTTTTGGATGGAGGTGTGGATCTCTAATAGAGTGAATTCCTATGTGAGTTGGATGGGTGACTAGCTTTTAATCTAGAGTGGGTATATCTCAATAAAAAAACACAAAAAGAGGGTAAGGCAGGGCAGAAAAGAAATCTCAATGAGTCTTAGGAATTACTTTCTTGGTTTGTTTTTAGATAGACCTATATTTCCTTAAAACCAATGCTAGTTGTTAGCAGCAATTTCACATATGCAAACATGCATAGCTCAGAATTATAAGGGAATAGAGATGAAGGAAGTCCACTAGCCTCAGACAAAGGTTACTCCTATTAGGGCTATTATTGCATGCCCTTAAATCATAATATTATTCCTTAGGATAATGGATTATGTAAGGTAGAAATAGCACACACTTAGAAGACTACACCAAGAAAACACCAATACACATCCAAAAAATATGATTCAAATTAAATTTGACTATTTCAATCAATATATTTTCCAATCTTCAATAGTTATTACACATCTAAGATTAACACATCAATTAGAATAGTCAATAATATATTTTTAGCATTATCACACTAAAGATTATTGAAACAAAACAACCATAGGAATAACAACTAATAGCATGAAATGGGAAAGAAAATACTCAAACACATTTGTTGTCAATCAAAATTGCTCACTGCTCTTGTATTCAAAATTCTTTGACTCCAAAAAATAAATTTAGGTGATATAGTTATATTTATAGATCTTGGGGAAGGGACCATCTCATCCTCTAAGTATATGCATGATTGATACATGTGGTAGTTAGAACATTTAGTTCTAACTGCAGTCAAAACCGTTTAAGAAAAGGCTAAAAAGCTATAAATTGACAAATTGGCTTTACAAAAAAAAAACATGTGCATGAGAAAATAAAAAATAAACTTTATAATGATTTGTCTATTTTATAAAGAATCTAAATATACATGACACCAAGATTTATACGCGCATATGTCTAAGGCTATGTCATTCGGAGTGCTGCATGGGATTTGGTAGGAGTAAAAGTTAGAGTAGAAATTGAAGATGTAGCTCAACTACTAGAATCTTACTTCTTCTTCACCTCATTCTCCTTGTAGACTTTGTGTGTTATCATATGCTATTGATGAATAATATCTAAGTTGAGCAATGAAGGTCAGTGAAGTGTCTTGGTTATCCCAAGGAGTTTTGCATGTTCATCCTTAGTAAGTTGGAACTTCTAAAAATCTCCACTTTAATCACCTTCCTTCTAACCTAGCTCAACTCAAATTCTATCTTCTCCACCACCAAGCCTTTTATGCTTTGATTGAAATTATCGGTGGCCTCCTAAATAATTTTATCAAAATTGATTCTACTAATCAATTTACTTGTAGAATCGCTTGCCTTAGACAGTTTTAACTCACTCAAAATTTGGAGGAGTTAGGCCTCATGCGCTTGATATTCTATAATTAAGGTTGAAATTAGCTTCAACCACTCCTTAACCTCCTCATGTTGGATGATAACCAAGTTTAAGGCATTATATGCCTTGAATGTATTCAATAGATCAAGGTGGATGTATAATGAGTTACTTATGTAGGTAACTAGAATTTTAAGCCTAGTTTTATCTTGAGCCAAAGAGCTATAGAGTTGGTTAGCTTGGTTTGCATGAGGTGTCATTTTAGCCTTCATGAATTCCATAGATTCTAAATAAATGTATAAATTAGATGTGGCCTCCATGACCTCAACTTCAATGCTTGTAGGAATGTGCATAGTGCTAGATTATTCTTCAAATTGCCTGATTTGTGCCTATAATTTTTTTACCTCCTCTTCTAGCTCCTGTCGAGCTAACTCCATGCCTTAATGGATGGCCACCACCACATCCTTGTGTGCTTGAGCTAGGTCTGAAATATTTTTTTCATATATAAATTTCCCTATTCTACCTCTTTATGAGGGAGAATACCTGCTATTTCTCTTCAAGGATGATGCTTACACCCTGGTCATCCTCAGATTTTCTTTTCTTAACTCTTTAGATAAAACTAGTTGAGGGGTCAAACATATTGGACATGGATGGGAGCTCAGTGACCTTATAAGATGGCATTTATTTCCTCAAATCTACAACCCGAGGTAGAATATTGAGGGGTGCCTCAATAGTTGTAAAACAAATTCTTTCTCAACCTCCTCTTCTTCTTTCCTCTATTTATTACTAGTTTTGGTCAAGATGTCAAGCAAGGAAGGCCATATTATTTTTGACCAATCCACTCCTCCAACTTGAGGAAGTGGGTGGACTACAACAATGTGAGGCTTTGCCTTCCTCCCCTTTCTTGTGCTAGTTATTGTGGTTTCTTCTATAAAAGTGGAAGTGCAGAGTGGAAGGGAGAGTTGTGTAGATTGGACATGAAGTTGGGTGGTGGCCAGAGCAGTTTGAACTCTCCTAGTTGATTTCTTATTTTTGTGAAGTCTCAAAATAAAAGTAGGAGAAGGTACAAAAGGAATAGCCATGGGGAATGGTGTCATAGTGATAGTGGAGGAATTAATGAGGGTTGTGGAAATGGTAGGAATTGATGAGGTAGAACGAATGAGGAATTCTGTAGAAGAGATAAGTGTTGAATCAAAAATGGAAATTGAGGCCAAAGGAAAAATAGTGAAGGTCTAAGTACCTTGAAGTTCAACTTCAATGGGGTATCCTTGAAGTATTAGAGCCTTGGCCTCTTCCAACTTATCCTTCTCATCCAAATCATCTATTAGGTCCCTGATGAGAACTTTGTCTCCTTCACTTAACTGCGAGATTGAAGGTGGAGTAGGCAAGTTTTGATATGTATGCATTATGGGGCTGCTTGTAGGAGTCTTGGGCTTTTTGGTATAAACCAAAGGGATCTTTTATTAAATGGTTAAGACCTGGGAAGTAGATGTTACTACTTGTGAAATAGCCACCCCATTAGATGAAACAGTAGATACATAGGAGGTGGCCATAGGAACTTGAATAGTGCTAGCAACAGACATCTATTGAATCTTGTTTGACTCCTCATCAGAGTCCAAGTTGATTGGATCTCCCCTATCTACTTCTCTCCATGTACTAGGCTCAAAGAGCTTGGGCTCTTTCTTGACTGATTTCAATTACAATTTCAATGGAAGTCCTTGGGACAAGGAAGCTTTTTGCTCTTCGGATTGCCCTATCCAAAAATCCAAATGCTGCCATCCTTTGAAGAGAGCTCTTCTAGTATCTATTTCCTTATTTGAAATAGTAGGCTCTGCTTGGATCATTTTCATCTAATCCTCCTATAATCTCATAATTTGTGTTCACTCCAACACCTCTTCATCCTTCTTAGAATTCATAAAGAGAAAGTCATAAAAATAAGAATGGTGGTAATAAGGAATGTTGAATCCATAAATATGATGTTGGATCCACCCATGGGGTCCCAATCTCTTCATATCATTGTAGGGATTCCATAACAATTCCTCTTGCCTCCAACATCTCCAAGATGTTTCCTTATCTAGTAAACCATCCTGCCAATTGAAATTAGGCTTCCAAAGAATAAGCCTTTCTTTTTCTTGGCCAAGTCTTCTTCAATGTCATTTCATAGCTATAAAGCAAGATCTTATTCTACCAACTTGCCAGGTACATACCTCAAGAGACATAAGGGTTTGACCTTGTTTCCCAGATCATGATAATAGTAATGTCTGGGTACAAGAAGTAGTCTCCCTTTCTACTGAAGTTCTTTAGAATGTTTTATCCTAGATGAGTCATAGGCAAGCCATGAATGGCTGGCCATACTTGCAGATAAACTTCTTCGCATATTCTGACCATATACTTGTGGTAAGCATATATGTGTATGAATTGAAAATGGTCACAGATTCTATTTTTTAATGTAATCTATTATCAAATCCCATTGATTTCCCAAGTCCTTTTAACATGTCCCCATGAGTATGTCAACCAAATATAACATCATTAAAAAGTCTCTTGAGGGGGCGGGGCATTTATCCTTGTGAAATATTTGTTCTCTCAATCTCAAACTAATTACCTTCCCCAAGGCATAAACAACATCATGTGATAGCATCATATGTAGTAATGGCAC
Organism: Torreya grandis; assembly: GCA_037957365.1. NCBI lineage: Eukaryota > Viridiplantae > Streptophyta > Pinopsida > Cupressales > Taxaceae > Torreya > Torreya grandis. The sequence goes on from JARHVA010009540.1 coordinate 143,274, forward strand.
CCAATGTAAGTTTTAAAAATGGATTTGGGGTATACCATACAATCTATTGAGTAAGGCCATCCCTGTCTAGATTCCCATTCTAAATTTGTTAATCAGATTCATCCACTTTGGCTTCGTTCCTTGCTAAGCGATGGACTAGCCCAGGAGCAACCATGAGGAGAGCACCTTTGGGATTGAGGTTTCATCTTTGAATTATACCCAAGTGTACTTGTCATAGTAGACATTTGGTATACTAAGGGATAGATATATTTGAAAGTCATTCTTAGAGATACACGTGACCACTATGTCATCACAAGAGTGCAAGAGGTAGACATCTTGTGATATTTTTCTATAAAATAATAAATCCCTGAGCAAGTCAATACATGGCATGACCTCTGGTTTTATTATGGTGAAGTGCAATCTTTGGTACTTGTAGGCTATAAGTTTTGAACGAATAGCCTTTATGCCATTACTATCTCATCATCTAGTGAAAACATATCAACTGAATCAATAGCCTCCCAGAGTTGTGAGTAATTGTGATACTTATCTTGAAACACTTTATGCATCAAAGATCATATCTTTGAATTCTATGGAATCTTTGATTGAGAATGCAGATGGAGGATTTGTCCCTCGAAATACTTGGATGAAGAATCCATAGTTGTGTGTTCGTGCTTGTATCTCACTCAGCGTGTAGTGTGTTATGTATACCTGTATATTGATGCAATCAACTCAATTCTAGCTTGATTATTTTTCTCTATATACTCTTCAAAGCAAAAACTAAGGATCTCAAACACTATTTAAAAAATGAGGATGCTTTGATTTCAAGATAACTTGGGTGTAAATGACATATTCAATGGCTACATATCATCTATATAAGACCCTGCATTGAATACTAGTTTGTGTGACATTAAATATGCAATGTTCACTTTTCAAACTTGTTAGCTTGAGTTGGTGGGGGCCTTTAGCACTTATCAAATAGGAAATATTTTATCTTCATTTAGCTAAGTATGGCATAATTTCAATAGTGTTTTTAGTAATAAAACAATTAGGAGTATAGTGTCAAAAAAGTGCTTTACGGTCTATGTTCATGGATAATTCCCTCAGGGAAATTATTTCAGACAAAGTGCTTGTGGCAATTATTCTAAAGGAGTCCTTTCATTAGGAAAAAATCTTGAAAGAATTATCCTAAAGGGTTAATTCATGGTTAAAGGGTACTTTCAAACTCCTTGAAGGGTACTATTAACCATTTTGGCCCTGCAGGAGAAAATCGTCCTCCTTCCCTTGTTGTTCTGAGCCAATTTCAAATTTGATTTTTTGCACAAGTTTTTTGGCAAAAGGAGGAACCAGTTCAATGGTTCAACGCTTTGGTTCAAAGGCTTGGTTCAACGCTTTGGTTCAAAGGTTTGGTTCAATGCTTTGGTTCAACGCTTTGGTTCATCAGCTTGGTTCATCGGCTGGGTTCAATGGTTTGGTTCAACGGCTTAGTCCAAAGGTTTGGTTCAATCACTTGGTTCAATCGCTTTGAACTTGGAAATATTGAACCGTTGAACCAATTATTTGTTTAAGCGATTGGTTCAAGCAGTTGGTTCAAACGCTTGGTTCAATCACTTTGAACTTGGAATTATTGAACCGTTGAATTGTTGAACCATTTTTGGTTCAAGTGATTGGTTCAAGCGGTCGGTTCAATTAGTTGGTTCAAGCGGTCAAATGAATGAGCAGAACACAGTATTGAACCATTGAACTATTGAACCAATTGTTGGTTCAATCGATCAATTCAATCAGAAGGTTCAAGGGAGTCTCCCAAAGCTCAAAGGACAAGTGCCCTTACGGAGGGTAGGGAACACTTGCAAAGGGATCAAAGAAAAGGCTGAAGGAATCGACCAAATGGCGACAGGCGCGCATACATCAACTTTGCAGAAATGAAATAACCATTGGTTTTCTAATGAAAGGTGAAAACTTGAATGAATTCAAAGGCTTAAAGCCAGAAGGAAGAAATCATCGAGGAGGGAGTCCAAAGAGCTAAAGAATTAGCAGAAGATAGCCCCCGAAGGACAAAGGAGCCAGAAAAGACAAAGCCAAGAAGAGGCAAAAGAGCCAAGTGCAAAAATAGACAAAACAATCCAAGTGGCAAAGGAAGGTGTCGACTCAAGGAGTTACTCCAGTGGTTGACACAGTATCTGCTAATTGGTCATCAAGAGGTGTGAATAGTGAACGACGCGACTTGTTTTTCTTCACTTTGCATTGATGAGCAGACAAACCGTGTGAATGCCTTGAAGGAGTGGTCTTGTTTGCAGACAAATGACACGGCCCATAATTTCACATGTGACGTTTAATATATCTTAAATGCCTAAAATCAAAAAAAGAGCTGACATAACATTATCTATCAAGAGGCTTCCTCTTCCCAATGCTCAGAACGCACATAGGCCATTTGTAAATGGGTGCCAAAAGGCCCCTTTCTTCCTCTATATATTAAAAACTTCTCATTTTGAGAAAGGGATCTCTTGGCTTGTAAGGCGGAGCTCTGCTGGATTTTACCTTGAATCAAGACATAGCATTTTTACCTCCATTTGAGCTTACACTTTTGCATATGTATATGGCTTTGTTTTGTGTTAAGTCATTTTTCTTTTACGCTTTCACAGAACGATTCTAATATGTCTAGTGTATTGTGAAGTTTCTTCTTTTGCAGGTTAGCCAGAAGTGTCCACAACAGGAATATAGGTGCATGTGAATAGGCTGCCAAAGTGTGTCTTAGAACGCCTCTGGTAGTTCTTCCTCCCTGTATCTCCATCGGACCCCTAGCTCACTGATGCAGAAGAATTTCTCATATCAAATGAAGTGTATACCAGATTATTCTTGGTGGAAAGTGTAGGTTCAAGCTAAGTAGATCAAAATTTTTTGGTGTATCACCATTTAGTTTAGGTTTTGTTTTCAGCATCCTTCTCTCTTTCCACCCCCCCCCCCCATTGTTAGGAGTAGAAAAACTAGGACCACAGAGATACATCAAAGGGAGCCAGCCCTTATCTAGAGACTCTCCCCTTAGTTTTGCCAGACCCACAAGCAAGAGAGGAGTTTCCATTGTGATGTGTGGAAGACAAGAGCTCAGTCTCCTGTCAAGGGTGTAATCCACTGCGTCAACAGGTGCTTTTAGTTTGAAGGGTCGACTTCATAGGGCATTTTGTCTATGACAAAAGTCCTAAAGGATATACTTTGTAAATGTTGAAGGGCACTTTTGAAATTCCTGAAGGGTAGTTTTGGAGGGCTAAAGGGCACCTTTGATCTCCGAAGGGAACTTTAGTATGGTTAAGGGTCACTTCAAAGGTCCCAAAGGGTAGGTGGTCACTTTGAAAAGGCAAAAAGGTGACTTTCAAAATATCTGAAGGGTCAGTTCAAGAAGTCTGAAGGGTATGTGCCCTTTGGAAGAATTGTTTCAAGAATTTTGCATCAAAACAAAATGTCTGAATCAATAAGCCCAAAGGAAATGGTTTAGGGTAAAGAATCCTTTTAAAAGGTCCCGAAGGATTTATTTCAGGGGACAAAATGTTCGAAGGAATTGGCAAAGGCAAGGAACAAAAATTTTGAAGGAAAGGGCAATCACAAAAATGCCGAAGGAATTTTCATGGGCAAAGAGGCTGCAACAATTTTCCGAAGGACACTCCCACAAACCCTGGAGGGTAGGTTGGGATAGAAAAGGCACATGGAAAAGCTCCGAAGGGCAATTCCAAAATGCTGAAGGGTGGGTCGCATAAAACCAAAGGGTATATACCCTAAAAAAATGGTCAAAAAGGGGTAAATAGGTCAGTTCGAAAAAGGTCGAAGGGCCAACTAGAAGGGTTCCGAAGGGTAGGTGGAAGGAAAACAAAGGGTCTATTTCAAGGCAAAAGTTTGCCCGAAGGGTCTACTTCATGAAGGCCGAAGGGTAGGTCCAAACTTCCAAAGGGTACTCTTGTACAACTAAGGGTCACTCTGATAGTTCCGAAGAATAAGTTGGATAGGGTCAAAGAATGATCCATCGGAAAATTTGTTTGGAAGAAAGTGCAAGCAGTCTAAAATTCCTTAAAGCAAAGAATTCATTGGCCAATTTTTTTGGAAGAATTGTTTCAAATAAAAAGTCCACAACAATTTCTGTGACAAAAATAAAACTGTCTAACAAATAAACCCGAAAGAAAATAAAACCAAAAATTTTCTAAAACATAATATCCGAAAATATAACTTTACAAAAAGACCAAAAATTAACATGAAAACTATAACTCCAAAGAGTTTACCTACAATATACAAGTTAGTCTCATAAACACAATGCCAACATCATCCCCAGAAAAGTGAAATGTCCTATATACTTCCCAAACTTTGCATATACGTATCAATAGGGTTCCTCATTAAAACCCATATTTTCAAAAAAAAAAGTGGGTCTCCCTTTCCTTGTAGAAAAAAGGGGGCGTTTGTGTAAAACATATATACATAATTTATACATATTATTTATAAATTAGAATTTGCATTCTTTTATATATCCAAAAATACACGTGTATTACAATAATCGCCTTGAGAGATAAAATTCATGCCACTTTCATTGTCGATTTAATTGAGAAGTTTTGAAACAAATCATTCGTTGGGAAAAAAAACCTAAAATGAAAGAAATTTTATTCACCCAAAAAAAATACTTCTTTAGAGTAAATTTTCAGACCTGTTATGATTTAGAATAAAGTTTTTGAAGCAAATAATTTCTTCCAGAAAATATTTATATAAGGATTTTTGGTTTTTAAGTTGATTGAATGGTGATTTTTTTTTTCTTTTAAAAATAAAGTAATTTTTAATATTGTTTTTCATTAAAAATAATAATAAAATATTTTAAATATAATTTAAATGTTTTTATAAAATTTTAAAAATAATTATTTCATATTTTCAATTTTGTAAGTTTTTATTAATTTGTTATAGTGTTTTTTTCTTAAATTTTTATAGATTTATTGAATAGTTAGTTTAGGAATTTTAATATGTTTTTCATATTTTTTTTTTTATAAAATTTATAATTTGTGTTTATTAAATTACACAATTTTTTTAAAAAAAACTATATATCTTAAATCTTTAACTTTATAAAATAATTTTTCTCTCCACTTCTTTCTCCTTATCTTTTGTTTTTTCTCGATTCTTTCTTCTTACCCCTATTTTAACCTCCAATTTCTTACCCTTTACATTAAAATTTATTTTCTCTTCACTATTTTTCCTTTTCCTTATTTTGTTGTCCATTAATTTCCAATTTCCTTTAGTCTTCCCTCCACTCATTTCTCTCATTTCTCTTGACCTTTATTTTCCCTACACTCTTTTACCTTTCCCTTACTCTGGCCTCCTCTCTTTCCCCTTGTCCTTGATTTTTCCTCACTTTTAACGTCTTTACTAATATGGATGTTAAAACTAAGATGAATTGGGAGGGAATATAAGCCTATATATATATATATATATATATATATATATATATATATATATATATATATATATGAACCTGGCATATTGTATGTCATGTTTTACATAATTATTGCAATGCATTTATATCAAAAATTAAATAAAAAGACGATAAATGATTGACATTAATTTGCCCTGATTTGTGATGTTATATATAAGAAATGTAGCAATGATACACCCTCCACTATTCATGAACAAAATTAAAACATAATTTTTTTTTTCTTTTTTTTCATTTTTTTGAAGGGAGACCATAATTAAATTGTTATGTAAGATTATCAAAATATATACTAAAATAAAATTTATTTAGATCCTTGTTGAAAAGTATGACATTGAAGTTTTCTTTAAAAAAAAATTCAATTAAAATTCCAAATGTGGTACCAATTCATAAATAAAATGAGCCAATAAATAACCATATAGAAAACACCTAAAATATATGTTGGTCATTTGGAAGGATGTTCAAATAAAACCATCCTCAATTTGGTGAGATCTATAATCATTGTTGTTTTATATATTTGTCATTGTTTATGAAAAAAATTAAAACATAATTTCTTATATATATTTTTATCATGATTAAATATTTTTTTACAATTATTTAAGTGTTTAGACAATACAATTCATTTTGTCATAAGAGAGATATTGAAGTTATTTTTAGGCTCTTTAGAAATATAAAATCTTAAAAATACTAAAAAAATAATAATAAATTATGATTAAAAAATAATTAAAATAGGCTTATAATGGAGGGCGCGATGGATGAAGGCGAGCAGGAGGGCACGACAGGGCAGGGCGCGACAGGGCAGAAAGCAGGGTGAAGCTACAGAGAAGCGCTTGGATTGCAGCAGGCATCCCAAGGAGCGTGCAGCAGTGGGAAGGCTCCACTTTTGCAAGGTTTAGGTTTTTTTGCTGCTCTTGAGCAACCAAGTATGTGCATCCCCAAAGTCAACGGCTGTCTAGAAAGAAGTAAGGAGAGGCCCAAGCTGGTTATACCAATGGAAATGATTGTTAAATACATTGAATACTATTCCAATCACTCCCTGTACTACAAGTTTCTGGGTCTTAGGATGTCACTATTATTCCTAGAAGCATGGGCTCAGAGGACGTGGGCACCAGAAGGAGAAATGGATATTACATTGCTGGCCAATAGCTATTTCATGGTCACTTTTACCTGTATAATAGATTGTCAAAGAGTTTTTGCTGGAGGTCCTTACTTCCATAATCAAGTGGGGTTGTTTATCAAGCCCTGGCATGCCGGTTTCATACCTTCAGAGGAACTACCAAACCGTGTCCCGGTGTGGGTGCGTTTGCCCTGCTTTTCGATGGAATGCTGCTGAGAAGACACTCTCCAATTGCTTGCATCCTTGCTGGGAAGGCCAGTCAGTTCCTCAATGTCACTCTTGGGGAAAAAGGTAATGACTTATGCCTGCATTTGTGTTGAAATTGATCTTAGTAAGCCATTACCAGATGCTATTGAAATGAGTACGGGCCCTTTTTCATGGGTACAACATCTGGATTATGAAACCCTCCCTTTCCACTGTCATCTATGTCATGCTTATGGGCATTTGCAGCGATGGTGTCCCACCTCGAAATCCACTGCACCTTAGCCAACTCAATATACTCACACTCCTAGTACTAACAAGGAAAGGGGTCCGATTCCAGGTGAGGTGCTTGAAACTGATGGTTTTATGTCGGTTAAAGGCTGATATAAAAATAGAGGCCAAAAATGGTCCTTGAAGGAAAGATAATTAGATGACTCGCTCAATAGATTTGAAATATTGGACGACCTTAATCAGTAGGAGGTGAATCCCAGGTTGATGATTTTGGACCAGGGGATTGAGGGACCAACTCAGGAGATCAATGCTTCAGGGGATTTAATTGAAACACAGGATGCTGGAGATTGTCATATGGATATGGACCAACAGCTAATAATTTTGGAAGGAATGACTTCCTCAGTTGTTCCCCTTAAAGAAGACGGAAATATTCCCCTTACTGGGAAAATTGGGGACCCAGGAGCAGCAAGAAGCAATAAATTTTCTCCTCATCTCGGACTTCTACAAAAAGACCTTAAAAAAGGAGGGGGAGAGAAATATGGCAAGTCTGACAGAAAAAAGGACCAAGAAAAGATCAAGCTAATGAGAGAGACTTTGGTGGAGTTGGGGTCAGTAAAGACTCTAGATGCATACTTTTTGAGCCCTCTGAAATGATTATAATATCTTGGAATGTAAGGGGTTTGAACAATAGTGGCAGACAAATGTTCACAACTTGATTAAAAGTCATAGGTTAGATGTCCTTTTCTTGTAGGAGACTAAGCTTTCAGTTGAAGACATGTCCAGACTTGCACCCAAGTTGTGGTGGCAAGGAGAATGTCAATGCATTGGCGCTACCAGATACTCAAGAGGACTAGCTTATCTGTGGAACCCATGAAAGATTGGCCTCATAGGCTGGCTGACTTCTAAGTACTCCATGACTATGATTTCTTCTAGCTTTGAGATGGGGGAAGTCATTCTCTTCTCCAATATCTATGCTCCCAATGATTGGTGGGGTAAAAACTCCTTATGGGGCCACATAAGTTTTGTCCATAGCTTGATCCCTTCCACCCTTGGATTATGGCAGGTGATATTAATGTTATTCTTGATCTGACTGAAAAGAGTGGTGGCACATCAAGGCTGGACCCATCTGCTTTGCTAATGCACAACTACATTGAAAATTTGAATTTAGTTGATGTTAGGCCCAATAATGGACAGTTTACCTGGAACAACCGCAGGAGTGGGAAACATTGCATTGCTGAGAGACTTGACCATTTTCTAGTCTCAACTTTTTGGGTTGGAGGTATGTGGTCTACGAGGTCTAAAATTTTGGACTAGAGAGGATCGAACCATTGGCCCATCCAGCTTAATAGTGTCTCATAGTATCACCCATGCTCTCCTTCCTTCATATTTTAACTCATGTGGCTGCGGGATCAATCTCTACATGAGTGTGTTGCCAATTGGTGGCATTGGGGTAGGCCTGCCCATGGTACGATGATGTATATTTTTGCCAAAACATTGCACTATGTAAAGTACAAGCTCAAGTAGTGGAGTCACCAAAGTTTTGGGAACATTTTCCATGCTAAGTCTACTACACAAACCAAGCTTGATGGGATCATGAGAATAATAAGGGAAGAAGGACTGACTAAAAACTTACTGCATGAAGAAACATAGGCTGTGAAAGACCTGGAGGAATGTGAGCTACGGGAGGAAACTTTTTGGAAGCAGAAAGCTTAGGTCAAATGGCTCCAGGAGGGGGACAAAAATACATCCTTTTTCTTCAATTCGTCCAAAGCTAGAAGACATGGCAATTCTATTTCAGCGTTGGTCAATGAAAGAGGTGAGTAGCTTAACTCCTTTTCAGCAATTTCAGAGAAGGTAGTGCAGTACTTCTCTACTCTTTTCAGGGAAGATGCTAATGGGGAATCACCGAAAGAAGCTCAGGTTCTCTTCTGCATTCCATCATTGGTGATGTGTGAAATGAATGAAAATTTAATGAAACCAATCACACTTGGAGAGCTTGAGGAAACCATTATTCAGATGAAAAAAGGGAAAGCGGCTGGACCTAATGGCTTTCTAGCGGAATTCTACCAAGAATTCTGGGATATCATCAAACTTGACCTTTTAGCTATTGTCTAAGGATCTCAGTGGAATAAACAAATGCTTAAGGCTACAAATGTGACCTATCTTGCTCTCATACCCAAATGCGAAGGTGCTGATAGGCTAAGTCAATTCCGCCCTATATCCCTTTGCAATGTTGTTTACAAAATTATATCTAAAATCATTGCAGATAGGTTAAAAAGAGGGTTGAGTACTGTGATCTCAGAAGAGTAGAGTGGTTTTGTGGAAGCCAGGCAAATCCTAGACGGTATTGTTATTGCTGTTGAGTCCATTCACTCCATGGCCAGCTCAAAAGATAAGGCGATGTTCATTAAATTGGACATGGCCAAAGCCTTTGATAGGGTCAGATGGTCATTTCTACAAAAAGGTTCTTAGTGCTTTTGGCTTTGCAGACGAATGGACTCAATGGGTCATGAGCTGCATTTCCTCGGCTTCCTTCTCAGTGCTTATCAATGGAGAACACACAGAGATTTTTGGTGCTACAAGAGGGCTGCAACAAGGTGATCCTCTATCTTCGTACCTTTTTTTTCTCCTTGTTGAAGGTTTGGGGAGGTTGATCAGCAGGAACAGAGAGGAAGGACATATCTAAGGATGGCAATGGGAGGAGAATTGTCGGTGCAATCACACCTGCAATGTGCTGATGACACTGCCCTTATGGGCATGGCCATAATGACTGAAGCTGCTAATTTACGTAGGGTGTTAGATGTTTATCTAATGGCCTCAAGATAGAAGGTCAATGAAGATAAGTCATCCATCTTCTTCTTCAATACTCTGGGCCCTATTCAGCAGTAGATAGTGAGGACTCTGCATTTTTAGATTGGGACTCCCCCCTTGATTTACTTGGGTATCCCTATCTCGGCTGGCCGTACATCCAAAGAATCTTGGCAGACTATTTTAGAGAAATTTTGAGTGAAAGTGAATCATTGGACACATAGGTGGTTATCCTTTGCGGGCCGGGTTCAACTTATCCAATCTGTGGTGTAGGCTTTACCTATTTATAGGTGTATGCTCCAGGTTGCCCTGATGGGAATCATTAAGAAGTTTGATTCGGTTACCAGACAATTCTTATGGGCTGGTAGTCTGAACTCCACTAAATAGATCTTTATTAGATGGGAGATTGTCTGCAGCCCCAAACAATATGGCGGGCTCGGTCTGAGGTAGACAGACTTAAATGGTATTGCTTTGGCGGCCAAACTTTATTGGCGATGGTACACCGAACAAGACAAAGTTTGGGCCAAAATTCTCTCATAGAAGTACTACTCCAGAACCATTCAGAGGGACATTCCTCGATATTCGCTTATTGGGAAAGGTTCGGCAATATGGGGTACTCTCAAAAAAGGGGTTGCTCTCATCAAGGACGACTTATTCTGGAATTGTAAATAGGGATCCAAGGCTCTCTTTTGGTCTGACTCTTGGGATGATTATCCTCCCATCATTTCTTAGTTTCCAAATTTGTTGAACCTTTGTCAGAGATTTCTTGATGTTGGCTGGTCTCGGGTGAGTGACTTCAAAGTTTGCATTACACAAGGACAGATGGAGGTAGCTCGTTGGAAAGCTCCCAAAACTTGGCCTGTTAATGGGACGCAAGAAGAAAATGAGGAGCTGTTGAGCATCCTTTCCAGGTGTCGCTATAGTCCTCTTTAAGAGGAGGATGAGCTAGCTTGGTCTCCCAATCCCAAGGGAGCTTACATAGTTTCATTTGGATATCAGGCTTTACTTCTTTAGAGATTGGGCAGGGGGGATGTGCATTGGCAGAGACAGGTCTGGAATAAATTCACATGGCCTAAATGCAACTATTTTTCTTGGATGTTGGCTTGGAACAGGTGCTTAACTTAGGACAATCTCCAGAAGAGAGGTTTCCAAGGCCCTTCAGTATGTGTTATGTGCAGAACGGCCGAGGAGGATTCAACACACCTTTTTTTGTGTTGCCCTTTTGCCTTGCAACTCTGGCATTATTGGTGGGATGTTTGGTAGTGCCCATGTTTTCATGCTCAATCTGTGGTCGATTTCTGGAATGGAATGGGAGAAACCCCCTCAAGGATGCCCTTCCTGTAGGACATATGGCTGGGTGGCCCCATTTTTCTGTTCTGGCAGATCTGGCTTGAGAGAAATAGGCAATTTTTTTGGGGGGTGAGGGTCATGGTGCAGCAAGTATGGCAAAAAGTGGTGGGGATGATCCAGGAAATTATCCAAGCAAAGAGCGCGATCTGCCTTCCTTTGACCAAACAAGATGCTCAGGTGGTGGCGCGACTTGGATTCCAACAGTTAACTGGTAAGTCAACGTGTGTCAGGAGGAGCAAGCATGTCAAGGAGTAGATTCTCAGGACTAGTCAGTGGCAACGCCCCCTAGTGGGATTCTCAAGATCAATACAAATGGTTCCTCCAGAGGTAATCTGGGACCCGCGAGTATTGGAGGGATAGGAAGGGATTCTAAGGGTACGGTGATTTTTCTTTTTGCGGTTCCTTAGGGGCTGCAAACCATTAACATGATGGAAGGCTAGGCCATTCTTTATGCCCTTGAGAAGGCCCAGACATTAGGTTGGCGTAGGATTATCTACGAATCAGAATCTCAAGTCTTGATTAACCTGCTCATTAAGAGGAAAGTGGTGGACGTCAATTGGCAACTATCTCTGATTGTACAATAGATTTTGCAGATTTGCTCGCTTATAGATAGCGTTACTTTTGCTCACATTCTGCGTGAATGGAACAGGGCAGTGGATTTTTTGGCTAAATGGGTGTCAGAGCATTTAGATGGTGGAAACATTGAGGATTGGAAGTCTCTCTCCCCGACGTTCCATTCTGATTTGGAAAGAATTTTGGAGGCTGATAGGGAAGTTCATAATATTGTCTAATTGGGCGTGTGCCTAGTTTTTCAGTTTTTGCTGCTTTCTTCTGGGGGTTTTTGCCCCCATTCTTCTTGTAATGCTTTTCTTTACTTATTAATATTATTTAAAAATAATAATAATTAAAATATGATATAAAAATAATTTTTAATAATGAATAAATTAAAAAAAAAATTGTTTAAATTTGTATTTAATTGATTATTCTCATATTTTTTTATACTTGATAGTTTTTCCTTTTTTTAAAGTGTTTTTTCATACTACCCACCATTTTTGAACAAACATATATTATTAATATTTTTATAAAATATATTATATTAATAAAATAAATTAAAAAATAAAAAAAATCAATTTTATTTATATTAATTTTTAAAAACACTAAAAATTATTATCATTATTAAATTTAGAAACTATATTTTTATTTTATATATATATATATATATAATTAAAAGAAGGTAGATTATTTTTTATTTATATATATATATATATATATATATATATATATATATATATATATATATATATATATATAAAATTAAAAGAAGTTAGATTATTTTTTATTTATATATTTTATGTTGTTAGGATTAGATTAGGTAGATTATTTTTTATTCATATATTTTATGTTGTTAAGATTATAATTTTATTTTTATTTTATTTTTGGTAAATAATGGATCTCTCAATTTATGTAGATTTAATTTTTTTATTTTGAGTAATTATAGATCTCTAAGTGTCAAGACATTAGTTTTTATTTTTATTTTTATTTTTATTTTGTTAAGATTTAATTTTTTATTTCGAGTAATTATAGATCTCTCAAGCCATTAAGGTTCTAGTTTTTATTTTCAATAATTATATGGATCTCGTTTTTAGATAACTTAAGTATTTAGTGGATAAAAAAAATTAGATTATAGAGAATTAAGATAATTTAGGTTTTCAATTAAAAATAAACTTTATGGTAGATAATTTTATGTAATAATAGGACTTTTAATTAGTAATTAATTATAGAACTTTCAATTTATCAAAAATCATTTTTTTATAATAAATAATTATGAAAATTTTAACTTATAAAATTTAAATTTTTAATATAACTCATAATGGAATTTTTAAACTTTTGAAATTCAAATTTCAATTTATAAAATCTGATGAATCTAATTTAATTATTTTTATAATAAATTTAAGTATAATAAATTTTTTAATAAAGTAAACGAATGAAACTAATGTTGTGATTGGCTTTTGTGAATGGATACCATTTATGAGATGGTTGATATAAAAGGATCGCCAACAAAAAAGTGATACATAGCCTTAAAAAAGATTTGATGTTGGATAGTATGACTAAGTAAAATATATTTTGTAAAAAGTGAAGTAATGATCAAAAATGAGCCCATATTAACCCATACAAAAACTTAAAACTCTCTAGAAAAGTTTAATTTAAAATTAAATCATAAATTTTTTGAAATTCATAAATAAATTAACATTATATAAATATAAATAATTATTAAAAATGAAAAAGGATTAATACTCACTATTAATAAAGTAGTTATAAGGGAGAATCCAAAAAATATATATATATATAACACCTTAAATTCCAATACCAATCCATGTCATGATCCCACGGCTAAGTGTTTAAGATTAAATTCAAAATTTAAATGGAAAGAAAATTGTTTCAGTATACGATTTACAAATCCTATCAATAAAAACATACTTTAAATATTTACATATTTTCTGAGTCTCTCTTATTGGGCCACTGCAACTTCACATAATTAGATTGGCTTTTAAGAATGGAAACAGTTAAAAGGTCATTAATTTGGTTTGCTATTGTATGTTTTGTAGTTTCACAAATAAGTTGGTTTAGAGATGGGTTTTGAATTGTTTTTAAAAATATAATAAGAAAAATAAATAATGAATTTTTTTAATGTAATAGTCGTATTATTTTCTATATTAGATTATGTCAATCTTTCGTTAGATTGTTAGTTATGTGTTGATTTTTTATAACTTGTCACTATTAAATAGATTAACAAAACATGTTTTAAAAAACATTTCTAAAAATAAATTAAAATTTTACCTTATTTTAGAGTGACACATATTGTATAGAAAAGTTTTCTAAGTAACATATATTACATCAATGTTTCAATAATTGTTTTGTAATTTGGAATTATATAAAATTTGATTTATGCTTAACATTTTATAAATAAATAATTTAAAAAATAAAAAATAAAAAAATTAAATGAAATGTATTTTTAATATTATAAATGTGGTGAGATTTCAATTTATATTTATTAATAGAAGTTATGTTACTGTTTCAATGTGTATTTATAGTGATTAAAATAAATTTGTATCTAGTGTTTACTATTATATTTATTAAATATTATAAATAACTCGACATTGAAAAAATTTAGTATCAATGTATCATCTTCTTATTACTTAAATTTAATGTAATATACTTTCAAACATAAATACTAACCATTTATATATTGAAATAGGTTTCAAATATTTCAACATTAATTGAGCATTCTTTTTTTCATAATTTTCTTTTCAAATATCACATAATATAAAATATATTTTAGACATACATAGTCTAAATACTCTTACATCCAAATTAAATCCATATTTAAACTTGCCATCATTTCAAAAAAAATAAACCACAATATTAATTATTAAAATTAAATTCCATTTAAATCGACTAACAATATATCTCTCCATATAACATATACTTATTTCGTTTAGCAGAATTCAAAGTTTTATGTAAAAACAATGAACTGTAGTTACCATTAATTCTTTTCACAACATAATTATGAAAAGGAAAACGAAAAATACTATTAAAGTTAGTTAATGTAATAAAAAAATGATAAACATCCTTGAAAATTTATCTATAAAAATGAAATAATGCAGAGATACGTATGTGTTTGAATTCTAGATTCCAAATATATGTTATTTTATTTATTTATTTTTATTAGGTGTGTTTTAATAAATTTGTGCCTTTATAGAATATACAATTAAAATATATAAAATCATTATAAAAAATTATTTCTTGTCATAATTATATCGTTGAATTTGGAATTTCATCTTTTATCCCAGTGATGGTTGGATTTATTCTAGGTACGTGGTTGGACATCTAACTGAATGGTTTCGTTGACAAATTCTATGATGTGGCCCATACCCAGAGAATTTGCACATTTTCATGCATGGCAACAATCTATGCGATGATAAAGTGGCACACAGTTATATTGTAAGACAATTAAACTGGTGCGTGCATGTCACAATTGTGAGTGTTGTGCATGGAGTTTAGAGTAGGGAGCATGGTGTTACACTTTTTCAGATAAAAGGGCCAATTTAGTGAGGTAGTTCAGAGGGGGTACCAAAAGCTTGTGCACAAGGCTTACCCTGTTATAAAACTAATTTCTTATGTTCAAAGAGCCATTCAAGGCTTACCCTATTATAAAACCTGCTTCTTTATCATTTTCATTTTCATCATCAACTTTTCCCACCATAATTGACCATCATTTTTTTTTTCTCATAGTTGTCCTTGTAATGCTTGGTGTGAGCATATGCCTCGGCCACCATGCCCTTTGGTAAGTACATCATTGATACAATTAAAACTTGTACTGCAATTCACTTTGGGGTCAAATAACTCATGGGAAAGAAAATGTATTATAGAGAGCTATGGCTTGGAGAGAAAAAAACAAAGAATATGGATTAACTTGCCTTTGTTTGCACAAATAATGTTTAGTATTATGTGTGGAAATTTTAGTCAACCAGATGATTTGATGAGCCAGGAACTTTCCAATGAGGAATCATGTATTTAACAACCAAATTTACATGTCTAAATCCATTGTAGATGTGTAGGTACTTCTATATCTCTATTTTTATAGCATTATATTTTAAACATTGTTTTCCTAATTTTATTTAAGAACTATGTAGGGTGGTATATAAGCCCTTGTTTATAACTTTTGTAGTGTTGCAAAAATGTTGAGATAACAATTAAGTTAGTCTAATTTTATGGGTAAGGAAGTGACCCAAGGATATAGATGACTCGAGGGATATATTCCATGTGTATTGTGCCTAAATTATTTATGAGGGATAAGAGGAGTACTATAACAATAATGAGTGTTGAATTAAAGAGAGCACAAACAATAAATTAATTTAAAAATATATTAAAAATAAGTTTTATAAAATGTTTTGAATGTATCAATAAAAGTTATTATATTTAATGTCTATTCAAATAATATTTTACATGCATTAATATATAAATGAAGAAGATAAATATATTTGTTATTCATTACATTATAGTTTATTAATTTCTTAAATTATCATTAAATAATTGTATCAAATAGGTCTAGACTTTATGAATTAATATACAAGTGATTAAGATTAAGGTGTAGTATCAAATATGATACGTCTAGACTTTATGCTTTGACCAAATCTACTTAGGAATTAGAATGCTAAAGTTAGTGGTGAAGATGATAGGTAACATAGTGTAGTCATATAAAATATCATTTTAATGCAACGAGTGTCACTTGAGACCACCCTATCCTTAGCTTATCCATACAACTATCTTAAGGCCTCTTTTCATCATTTTCTAACTTTTATGCACGTCTATCCCATGCCAAGATATACCAAGAGTTGCATTTAGCCATCACCTAGGCATCCCCAGTCCCTTTACACATGTTTCATCCACCTAAACAATAATATAGCCCCATTAGTCTAGAACGCAATGTCGTATTGGTAAAGGGAGCAATGTTATTGACCTTTAGTTTCTTTTTCTCCTAATGAATATCTTTCCACTCCCTGAAGCATCTTATGGTCAATCTAGACTCATTTCATGTCCTTGACAAACATCAGAACATTATATAAAGATCAATCTCATTCATTTATCCATTAGATGAAAATTCTCATGAATAAGCTCAGAAACAATTGTGCAAATTAAGGATATTGATCCTTATTTCTGCATAGATCCACCTAAAACATCCTAGAGCTTAGTTTTAGTTACATTTTCAGTCACAATTTACTCAAACCATTAAAATTGGCATTCATACTCAAGCATACTAGCATCACTCTCATTTACACTAGCACTTTGATTGGGAGAACTACATTAGGCTTGATCCCATTTCAAAGTATTTGTTTGTAGGGAGTGATTAGTGGATGGGGTGTTGAGGAATTCCCTAGCCTACCCTATTAACACCACTCTTATTTTACTTTTGTTTATAAAAACCCTAGCAGACATGGAGGCTTAATATTTCATAGTGAAATAAATCAAAGCATAAAACAAATGATGATCTAGGTCTCAATCATATAGGCATAGGATTCCTAAAACAAAGTGAAAGTCTATGCAGAATCTCATTGCTTCACCTACATAGGGTCATTAGCACAACACAAAAAGTCAATAACACAATGCACTATGGGTAAATAGGGTCCTGTTACTATTCAAAGAGGGTTCTGACACCTATTTTTATTTATGACACTTTGTAATACTCCTGCATCACTTCCCATACTACCATTTGTCCATCTCTATCATATTTTCCAACTAAGTACACCTTTTTTAATTTATTGCTTTTTATTAAATATTTAGATAAATTAATTACTGTGCAAATCAATGGTTTTTGATACTATAGTATTTTATTCCCTAATTTATTTATTTACTCTTTATCAACCTTAGGATTACATTACACAATCATAAGAGAAAGTAAATCATTTGGTTACATAATATGGGACTCCTAACACACTCCCCCCTTCAATGTTGTTAATCTTATAAGAAATAAGCATGAGATCTTACCAAGTTTTAGAAATATACTTCAAGAGCAACCCCATGATCATGCATATATTTTCAAGCTATATTGGAAATAAAGAACACATCACTTGGTCAATCCTTTAACCCCACAAACGATAATGTTATTACACCTAATATTGGGGAAACTCAAATTCTACAACAAATTGCTATAACTTGAAAACTTTTACTAGTGGAAACACTTCCTATGACTACTATGCATCCCTCCTCTCCAGATATATAATCCCTTAGGCACGAGATCCATTATCTATAGTATAAGGTGTTACATATTAAGTGTGGTTCCACTAGACCATCTCATGCCTTGGACTCGCATGTTCTCCCACATACACCATTGGCACAAAAAATAGCAACAACTCTTTTCCCATCTAGATTTGTGGCACCCAAGCTTACTCTCTATGATAATAAGGGTGACCCAAAGCATTATCTACATGCATTTAACATAGCATGTTTGGACTACATGTCCATTGATTGGCTTTTCACTAATTTGTTCCCTCATATTTTAAAGAACTTACATTACAATGGTTATATGATCTCTCTAATCAGTCTATTACAACATTTAATCCACTCATGGATATGTTTTTGACACATTTTTAAATCAACATAAGTAACAAAGTTTTCTATGCTAAATTTTCTCAACTAAATCAAAAACCTTATGAGCCAATAGTTGAATATGCCTTGCTATATAAAATCATATTAGCAAAGATGAATAGCCACATGAAAGATAGAGAAGTCTAGGACATATTCAATCAAAGTTTATTACCAACATTGCATGAATCTATATTATTCAAAAGGTTTCCATCATTTATAGATCTATGCTATATAGTGAAGGAACATGAAGTTAATATTCTCTCTATGGGAAATTTAAAATACATAGTGGGATCAGTTTCCACTAATAAGAATTCAAATAAGCTCCCATACAAGGTGAGTCCTAATGAAAATAAGAATGAGGAAATGATAATAGTTAACACAGCCTCAAATCCAAATCCTTGTATGGTTTTACTATCTCCTCCAAGGAAACATTTTGTGAATCTTCCTGAATCACCAACTCATGTCACCCAATAAATTTTGGAATGCAATGTCATATCTCTCCCTCCTATCAAAGAGATTGATACGACTAGGCCTTTTCTAAATAATTAGGATTCCAATATATTTTGTGATTATTTTAGGGCCCCCAGCCATACTATGAATAGATGCATCAACTTATGACATAAGATCCAAGATTTGTTAGAGGCTAATATCATTGATGTGAACACTCCTACAAAACCACCCAATGTAAAACTAACTAAATAAAAATATTTTTAGATCCATTTCCAAAATATATGGATAATGAGTCATTAGAAACTTTAGGTGTTCATTATACTTATCAGGCATATCCACCACCAACATATTATCATACTCATAAAATGAACACACACCCTATACATAATATTATTGGTGAGTATTATATTATAATGCCAACTAGGCCTCTTATCACTTTCTTAGAATAAGATATTGTTGACGATGACTCAGATTTATATGCACTCTTTGTATGATTTTACATTTATCATCATCCTATTTAGACTGTAATGGTTGATAGAAGTTCAAGCATCGATATGTGTACTATTACAATTCTACACCAATGCTCCATTGGTGCTAAAGGTTTTAGGATATTTCTCTAACAAATATAGTTATTATGGATTTAGTGGCCATATTCAGAGCTTTGTTGGCGAGATCATACTTTCATTACAAGTTGGGATCATCTATATGTCCATCAAAATCATATTTGTTCCTAGTTCATAAAGATTTGATATGATATTATGTAGGCATTGGATATAACATCTTCGAACCTTTCCCTCCATTATACATAGATGTATTAAATATATAAATGATAATTAGGATGTTATAGTCAAGGGACTTCCAAGTGAGTATCATGTACCTACTCCACATCTGGTTTCACAATAGTCACTATTAATAATTTTGAACACATATTCCATTATCACACCTTATATATCAGTTCAACCATTAGTGCAAGTTATGTCTACTTATACAACATTACCATGTATACACACTCTCCCATGGAGACTTTATTACAGAGACACCTATGTCAAATTAATGTTATATATTCAATAGAGTTACTCTCTATCCCATCCCCACCTAGATCAATGTTACTAATTCCTAAAATCACTCAACATCAATTATATATGCTAGTTACACCTTCTTCTACTAGATTGGTCCCCAAGACCCTGATAGTTGACAAGATGGGTTAGTCACCTCCACAGATTCATAGCCACACTTTGTAGTTAGTTTCATCTATAGATTATTCAGTACATCTAGTTCCCAGATCTCAGATGCCTACTCAAACATCATGTGTAGTCACTCTTCTTTTACTTGATATAGATCACCTTGATAGTGAGTCTCTTACAAGACTCATCGGTTAGTATGTTCTCCTATTACTTGTACATAATTTCATCTTTATGTTGCCTATACATAGCTTATAAAATACAAAAAAATATGTTGAAAAATAAAAAAATATTCAAATATTGCTCAAAAAATACAAATTTCAGATTGTATACATTTCCATGTTTACATTCATTCTATTTTACAGGTACTTCATATGTTATCTTAGTGTAGTCAGTTTTAAATTACTACAAGACTCCAATATTTAACATAGATCCATATTTACTACTATCTACCCATCAGAGGCATATACACATATACACAAATTCAATAATGATATATCATCCCATTAGGGGCATTATACTACTCAACATCCAATTTTCCAGGTTATAGCTTTCTATAATCCATATCAAAGATTTAACATTGATTATATCTTGATATTGATCATCGTATACTACACTAAATTTTTATTACTACGATAATTATAGCCTCATATTATGTAAATATTTGTTCTCATATGGATTTGTACCACATGATTATGTATACTTTCATTTCCAGCTTTAATAGTCTAGATTTGATTGTCTCTTTGCTTTCACATATACTCAAGGGTATTTGAATATGTCCTTGTCCTTTCATTGCTTTCATGATTTGGACATGTTCCCATGTCTTTGTATATGCTTCTTAATTATGTATATGGACATTTGAATATGTCTTTGTATATGTGTATTTTCTTAGACTTAATGACATGTGCCCATGTCTTTGGTATTATGGCCCATGGCCTACTTTGAATGCCTCATGTGTTTGTATATATGCTTTCATGTATGATTCATGGCCATGACACTTATCTCTCATTTGTTTCTTTCATATCCAATTTATGATGCCATGAGGGACCTCATGCATCTCTTCTTTCACCTTGGGTGCCTTGATGGACATTATGACCCATCTCACTAATTAGTTTACTCAGATTATATTTGGATTTATTGTTCATATACATGCTTACATTGTTATATTTATATATATAACCTTGCGAATACTATATCTAACATACATCATACATTAACAACTTATGATTAATCCATTTTAAATTTTGAAGTCATGCATACACATTATTTTGGTTTATCATGCATATATCATATATTTTCAATCTACCACACATGATGAACAGCTTCTATTTTAAGGACATGGTTGAACAACTCCCCTTAAAAGAGGTGGAATTTCGAGGGATTTATCATAGAGATTAGGCCATCCTAGTATACCAAAAACACAACTTTCAACACATAGACACATATTATAGAGATTAGACTCATAAAAATATAGTGAAATACAATCAAATATAGATCATAATTGGTTTTTCTCAGAAACAACACTTTTAGACAATAGCATAGTACACTACTAGGAGTGCAATACACTATAGTAAACTCACTATGCTATTGACTAGTAGCCTCAAAAATATAAAATTATATGGTTGTTAGAAAGGTAAAATAGGTGTAATTTAGATTTACATAGTCTTAGTCACAATTATTAGATATGATAAATATATAATCAATTTTTACATAGAATTACATAGGTTTTCTCAAATTGGCAGAATCATACATGGCATGGTCTCTCCCATTTCAATTATAGATATGCATAGAAACATATTACTATGACTCATTCCATAATCCATATGAACACATATCATAATTAGGGGCATGTTTAAAACACATTATTTCCATATGCTCAATTTTAACTAGTTATCTTAGATGGAATGACAACTCTATGTCATTTTCCATGTTTTATACCCTAGACACCATATGCACCAGTTTTGTAACAATATTACATAATATTTATGCCTCATTACATTTATAGTAGTTATGATTTCTTAGTAGCCCAAATCTATTTTACATTCCTGAGTTGTCAAGTGGCCCTGAGATGTTTTACATTTCAAAATTCCTGAGTGACCCAAAGCCATATTCTATAGCTTCATAACATGAAATAATTTTAGTTTCATCTTCTTCTACTACACATGAGTATGCAATGATGGAGTCATGACCTACTCAAGTTTTTGAGCCTCCTATATAAGAGGGTTGGACATTTCATCAGTCTAATCCAATTTATTCATAGATGGGAAACAATGATGTCAAGTCCATCTTGAGTTATTTAGCCACCCATGCATGGGGATTGGGAAATCCATCATCTCAGTCCAATATATTCACTCTTTGATCACCATTTACATGCAAACACAAGATTTTACTAGGTTTTTGCATTGATTCATGTACCCAGTGAGGTGTATTTATTCCTTTCCTCTCTCACACATCTCTTTACTCAATTTTGTCTTTATTTTTGCTATTTTATTAAGGAATTATTCACATATATGTTTCATTTGTAGGACACACAATGTATCACAATTCATAGACTCAGACCCACATTGATGAGATTCACCTTATAGGTAAGTCTAGGTATGTTTCTCTTTCCTTTATCCTAGTCATTTCACTTTACTATATTTATATAATAAAGTGGGGAGGGGGGGAGGGGGTAGGGGCGTAGAGAATGTAGTCATATAAAATTTCATAGCAATGAGGGTCACTTGAGACTGCCCTATGTTTAGCTTAGTCATATACCCATCTTAGGGCCTATTTTGATGATTTTTCATATTCTATGCATGTCTAGCCCATGTCTAAATATACCAAAAGCTGTATTCATCCATCACCTAGGCATCCTCAATCCTTTTTCACACATTCCAACCACCTAGATAATAGTGCAACCCCATAAGTCTATAGGGCAAAAGGTTTAGCATTATTGACCCTTAGTTTATTTTTCCCCTAACAAATATATTTCCACTCTCCAAAGCATCTTAGGTTCAGTCCAAACACATTTCATGTCTTGACAAGCATCAAAACACTATATAAAGACCACTCTCATTCATTTATATATTAAATGGAAATTCTCATGAACAAGATCATAAATAATTATGTAGATTAAGGTTATTAATCCTTGTTTACCCCTATTTATACATACATCCATATAAATTAGCCCAGAGCTCAATTTTAATCAGATTATAGTCTAAATTCACACTCAAATCTATAAAATTAACATTCATACTCAGGCATACTAATATCACTCTCACTTGCACCAACACTTAGATTAAGAGAACTACATCAGTTTTAATCTCATTTTGAGGTATCATCATGTAGATAATGCTTATCACATGGGATGTTGAGGTCTCAACTAGCCTACCATATGTACAACACTCTTATTTTACTTGTGTTCATCAAAACCCTAACAAGTATGGAGGATTATGGTTTCAAAATGAAATTAGTCAAGTGTAGAATAGAGACAACCTATGTCATGGTCATATAGGCACAAGCTTCACAAAATAGAGTGAATGTCTCCCCAAAATATCACATATTCATATACATAGGGTCATTATCACAACACAAAATGTTAACACATTTCACTGTTGGAAAATACAGTCATACTATCATCGAAAGAGGGTTCTGACACCTGTTATTTGTTGAGGATACTCTACATTTCTCTTGCATCACTTCCAAGACCACCACTTGTCTGTCTTAGTCATATTTTCTAAGTGTGTACCTTTTCTAATTATTTTCTATTATATAATATTTAGATAAATTAATTATTGTACAAATCAATGGTTGTTGATAGTGTAGTATTTTATTACCATATTTATTACTTCGCTCTTTATCAACCTTACAGTTACATTCCATAATCCTAAAAAAGATAAAATTACATATAGAATTATCATTATACAAAAAGATAAATAAATTATCATATCCTTTTGGATTAGTCATACCTTTAAAGTTAATGAGAAGAAATTGTTCCTATTTAACGCATTGTGAAAATAGATGTGAAAAATTCTATGCAGCGTAAGCTCTATTATAATATTTATCTTGGAAAGGAACTTGAACCATGTTTTTCATTAGGCATCTAACCTATTCATTAATGTCTTGGTCTACTTAAGTTGTTTTTTGTCTATTTCTTGCATAATGGGAATAACATTATGTGCACAATTTAAATTTTCACACAATCCAAATTCTTAGATAAAAATGGATAACAACTTAAAAATTAAAATTTGGTGAAAACTAAAGTCATTTCACTGAAATCAACAAAGAGAGATTACCTAATTTAAATCCAAATGAATGACTATTTTTTTCATCTTCTAAAAAGACTATTCATCTTCTTACATCAACTATTCATCTATTAATACAAAACAAAATATTTTAGGTATTTGATAATAGGACAAAGTATTATACACATTAATGTTACACCCTAACTAACCCTCAGTTGATGAAAACATAAACTAGCTAAGCAAACAAATCAATAAGCATAAACTCAAATTTTGCATAAAGGTAAACACCTTATTTATTATCATTGAATGAATAAAATATTTATGTAAGAGGCTTTAAATAAATCTCAACTTAAAATTAGAGTTGACATGCATAATAAAAAAACCTAAAGCTACCTAAATCAGCTAAACCTAAATGACCCATTAAATTTTAGAATTTTTTTGTATTTAGTAATTTTCATCTTCTAGTGCTTTTTTCAACCGCTATTTTTAGAAGTGTTGCATGCAAGATCAGACATATCTAAATATATCCACAAATATTATAAACACTAAAATTAAAATAATCAATGAATTTTAACTGAAATTCATGTTTGAGAATAAAAATACAACGTTTTTAAAAATAGAAAAATCTTGGAAAATATACTTAAATGCATATTTGGACCCTTATATGGTCGCATATGGCCTCCTAAAAGTTTTAAAATCATCCCTAAATGGATATATATTTTTATTGATGAATTTTAAATGTTTGAGACATTTTTTTGGTGTAAACAATAACTCAAACATAACTATAGATAAAAATTTATAGCACTTAGAAGATTGGACTCTGCATCATTCTCCTCTGCTTGAAAATAATTCAAATCCTATGAGTTGATTTGATTTTACTCTAGCCATTTATTCTTGTCAATATTCTTCATCTTCAATTTACAAATTCAAGTGTTGTCTTCCTGATGTAATCCTTCTCACTATAGAAAATACCTATTATAACTTTCTTGCTTTATGTGCACTATCTTCTTATCAAGAACCTACATTATCTTTTATTTAATATTCTTTGGTACCTTCTACTACCAATCTAATTGATCATATTATTCCTCCTCAAAATATTCTCCATGTAAATTATATAAATTTGAAACATTAAATTTTGGAGGGATATCAAAATTATATGTTAAACTCACTTCATAAACATTGTCATTGATTTTCTTCACAATTCTACACAATCTGATTCTCTTGTACTTCAACCTATTGTATGTGCTTGTTGGAATTTTTTTTTCATCAAATATACCATCACTAAATCTCCTTATTTAAATACCCTTAACCTCCTTCTAACATCTAATGCAACTTTATAATTCTCATTAATTTTTTACAACCTTCTTCTAACTTATTTCAACTATTGTATATGCTTTGCAAATGCTTCTACATCATCACTAACTCATTTTACAATTGGTAACTATAAAAAATATAAAACACCCATAGGATTTATACCATAAATAATCTAAAATGGTGATATTGCTACTGATATGTTCATTGAACTATTATATGCAAACTTAACCTATGGAAATGCCAAGTCCCATTGCTTGGGCTCCTCTCCAACTTGCATTTCAACAAATTTCTCAAGATTTTATTTACAACTTTTATCTATCCATATGTTTGTGGGTGGTATGCACTACTGAATTGTAGCCTAGTTCCCATCTTCTTCCATATTTTTTTGCAAAAATGACTTAGAATTTTTGTGTTCCTATCTGATGTAATGGTTTTTGGAAAACCATGCAATCTCACAATATCCTTAAGAAATAGTTTTGAAAATCTAATGGAATCATTTGTTTTGTTACATGAAATAAAATGAACAATCTTAGAAAAATTGTCTAGAACAACAAAAATTGAATCCTTACCTCTCTCTATATTTGTTAATCCTAACATGAAATCCATATTCAAATCTATCCATGGTCCTCTTGGAACTAGTAATGGCATGTAAAACTCTATATTATGTGCATGTCCTTTATCCACTTGAAATATTTTTCATCTTGAAACATACCTTACCACATCTCTTGTCATTTTTGGCCAATACTTCTCTTCCACCAAAGCTATTATCTTTGTCTTATAAAAATGTCTTGTCAAACCACCATTGTAGAGTTTTCTTATAATATTATCTCTTAGAGACCAAAATGGAATACAAAATTATTTCTTTTTGAAGAGATGATCATCCTTTATAAGACATTCATCATGAATAGTACATGTCTCACTTGTTAATGGATTCTTGAATTGCCCAATTATCTTGCCAAATTATGTATCAATGTTATATAATTCTTTAACAACTTCAAATCCAACTACTTCACTCACCATAGTAGTTAATAATGCCACTTTCATGCTCAAAGCATCAGCTCCTTAATTCTACTTTCTTGATTTATGTTTCAGCATAAAAGTATATCCCTACAATAAAGACACCATATTTACATGTCTAATATTTAACTTATTTTAATTCTTGCCATAATTCAAGGCCTCATGATATGTAAATAGGATAAATTCCTTATGACCCAAGTAAAGCATTCAATGCCTTAATTCATGTACAACGACATAAAAATCAACATCGTATGTATAATAGCTATTTCTTACCTCATTTAATTTCTCAATGAAATATGTTATTGTCCTTCCTTATTGACTTAACATAACATTAGTTCCCACATGTGGATCATCAGAATCCACTTAAAACACTTTGTTAAAATCTAGTAATGCTAAAATAGGTTTTTCTATAATCTTCTTCTTTAGAAACTCAAAACTTTATGTTACTGATCTTTTACACACAAATTATTTTCTTATCATGCAATTTGTTATTGGTGCAACAAGATTACCAAAATTCTTAATGAAATTTTTGTAAAAAGGCTCTAAACCATGAAAAGTTCTTGCCTCTATGGTTCTCTTTAGACTAGGCCACTCAACAATTGCCTTTACATTTTATTCATCATTCTTACACCATCTATTGAAATTTTAAACCCAAAAATACCAAATGGTTCTGCATAAACCTATACTTTTTCAAATTTACATAGATCTTCTACTTTCTTAGTAACTCTAATATGATTCCAAAATGATTTAAGTGTTCTTTATTAGTCTTACTGAATATCAAAATATCATAAAAATAAACCACCACAAACTTACCATTGTAATCTCATATCATTACATTCATCATCCTCATAAATGTGTTAAATGCATTAGATAATCCAAATGGAATCACCATCTACCCATATAATCCATCACTAGTCTATAATGTTAGTTTCCACTCATCTCTTTCATGAATCTAAATCTAATAATAACCACTCCTTACATTAATCTTGGTAAAGTATTTTGATCCTATAAGAATATCCATCATATCATCTAAAATAGGTATATAAAATATGTATTTGATGGTATTTTTATTGATTTCTCTACTATCTACACACATACTCCACCCTCCATCTTTTATTAGAGTTAACAATGTTGGTGTTTCTCATGGACTCATACTTTACCTTACTACACCCTTTCTTATGAATTCAGTAACCTATTTATTCAAGTTTTCATGTTATGTTGGACTCATCCTATAATATTTTTGATTGGGTAGAGCTTATCCTATAATCAAATCAATATGATGTTGAATGTACATATTTGGTGGTAAAACATTTATTATTTCATCATGTACAACATCTTCAAATTATTTCAATGCTTTTACTGCTTCTAATGGTATTTTCACCACTTTTATTTCTTCATTATTTTCTAATAATACATAATATCAACCTATCATCTTCACATCTTTGATAAATTCATGTGTTGACAACATGCTTTATGCTTTCCCTTCTTCTTTAATGGGTAGTAAAACTACCTTAGTACCACATTTACAAAAAGTATATATTTTATTTGCTCCATCATGAATTAGTTTTTTTGTCTTAATACCTTAGCCTTGACAACAACACATGTCATGCATCCATTAGTATAACATCACACCATATTTGATCCATACAATTTTTTCTTTTAAAAAACTCAATTAAGCACCTTTTGTCGAATGTAACTTCATTCCTTTTCTTAAACCATGAAATCTGATAAGGATGAGGATATTTTTTACATTGTAAATCTAGTTTCTCTATCATTTATTTAGAAACCATATTTTCACAAATACCACCATCTATAATTACTTTACATACCTTACCTCCTAAATTTCACCTTGTTCTAAAAATATTTTCAGCCGTGTAACACCACCTTCCTTATTTTGGATGTTCTTTCCTTAGAGAAATCATTTTTCTTCTTATCATGATATTTTATCTAATATCTACTACTAAAAATTTAGTATTTTGATAATCTATCTCATACTTAGCTAAATTCACTCATGGGTGATCCTATTGCCACATTTCTTGTTCTTGATAGTGAGGACACTGAAATGACCTATGTTCTTCTCCACACCTGTAACAAACCTAAGACTTATCTTGATTTCAAAACAACCCGATTGCACCACCATAACCTCATAATTTATAAAAACCTCTCCCTGTTTATTGATATTTTAACCCTTGTCTATTATCTTCTTTCTATTCTATACCATGTGATGATTGTCCTCTACTAGGATTAAACCCACCTCTAGTTGTATTGAATCCACCTTGTTCCCTTTTTGGAGGGGATTGTCCTCTTCTTGGCCTAGTTGATCTTCTTAAAGTTTGTATATATTTTTTTATTATGCCTTCAAAGCTAATTAATAACCCTCCACCATACAATGTATTCTATGCATGCTCGATTCATCTTGAATATAAAACTTCAAATAATTTGCATACCTTGAAGCCATCTATTTTTCAATTTCATTGTGCTCCACTCATACAGAAACCTTATAAAGTTTATCTATATAATATTGTATATTGAGATCCTTTTGCCTTAAATTCTATAATATTATGTATAGATTTTGTTGACAATCTAAAGGAATAAATTTCTCCCTTAGATTCTTCTCCATCTTACTCGACATGTTGATGTTCTCTTTACCCTTTTTCTCTTTCTCTTTTTGTAGGTGATCCCACCAAATCATTGTACGAACCTTAAATTTTATTAATGTAAAATTTAAGTTATTATCTTCTCCCATAGTTTTCCATTTGAAAAACTTCTCTATGTTTTTCAACCAACATATCAACTCCTTTGGTTTTAAACTACCTCTATAATCTAGAAAGTCAACCTTTATTCCTTTGTTCCTTCCCTCTAAATCCTAAACCATCATTTCTTATATTGATGGTGGTTGTTCATGTTAATTATATTATTAATTAATTTATTCTTCATAATCTATGTCTTCTTCTATTTCATCTTATACCCTTCTTAGTCTTTGACTTGTGACAATTACAATTAATTATGCCACTTGACTTTATAAATCTTATATAGTCCTATTCATTTGCATAATTTATACTCATCGTTATCTTTGTCCTCTCACCATCTCTTAAACCTTTAATTTAATCACATAATGTTATAGATGGATATAAAAATATAAATTCACAAATATATTACCTCTAAGATTCAAACTTGATCTGATACCAGATGATCAAAACATAGACTAGCTAAGCAAAAAAAAATCAATAGGCATAAACTTGGAATTTGCATGAAAGAAAAAAATCTGTTGATTCTCATTAAATGAATAAAATGTTTACATAAAAGGTTTTAAATAAATATTAACTCAAAATTAGAGTCGATATGCATAATTAAAAAATATAAATAAATGTAAAACTACCTAAATGAGCTAAAGCTAACTGCCCCATGCAATTTTTATAAAATTGTAATTTTTAGTAACTTTCATCTTCTAGTAGTTTTTTCAATAACTATTTTTAAAGAACCCCCAAGGACTGAAATTGATGTTGGCATGATTTTGTGGTGTTTTCTATGTACCACCATTTAAAAATAGGTTATATAATGGCAACCATTAATAAATATGTAGACTCTATGCTATACCATCTCCTTACCTCTTGAACTTGCTTAGTTTACATTCTAACATGTATTTTGATATAAAAAATGTGATTTCATTTATTATGTAAATTTTCTCAAGCTAAAATTTATGTTGGTATGCTCTCACATCATTGATTATGATTAAAAATGAAATAACATGAATAAAAATATGTTCTTTATGATCTATTGTGTTTTTTTGTAGGGCCCAATCCAACAATTTAAATATGCCCTTAATCTTAGTGTTTCATAATATGTTATACTAGAATATCAAGTGAATATGATGGGAGTTAAACCTAATATATATGAGGATTTAATTATCAATGATCAAGAAAGAGATACAATGGAAAGTATGTTTCCTCATTAAATTATAATCAATTTTGGTGTGCTCTTACTCATGTAAGGAATACAATGGTTGTTTTCCCCTCTACCAACTTTCTAGGATCAATTATTAACATGTTTACCCATTTCAAAGGTGGTGTCCAAAACTAGGGGTGATGAAACCAGGTTTTTATGTAATGGCTTGGGAGTTGAATCCTCCCCACAGGTGTCAGCACATGGGTGGTTGGAAAAACTTTAGTTTTCCTAGTCTCATGCAAGATAAATATTTACATACTTCAAATAGAACACCTCCAACATAAAAATTAATTAGAATATATTTGTGTGTGTGTGTGTGTGTGTGTGTGTGTGTGTGTGTGTGTGTGTGTGTGTGTGTGTGTGTGTGTGTGTGTGTGTGTGTGTGTGTGTGTGTGTGTGTGTGTGTGTGTGTGTGTGTGTGTGTGTGTGTGTGTTTGTGTGTGTGTGTATCCCTATGATAATTTTCATATAGGTTGAACTTAGAGATAGTGATAATATATAATTAATCCATGGGTAATCAACTAAGCCAAAAAAATCCACATAATAAATTTAGGGTCAAAATATTCAAACTATTGATTTTGACCTAAGGTGGAAAAAAGACTCAAAATAGAGATCAAGTTGAAAAAAGGATGACTATCAAGGATCATAGTGTTGAAAAAATACTAATGTAAATTTTTATTAAGGAAATATAGATGAATTAAGGATGATGAGAGTCAAATGTGGGTGAAGAGTGTCTCAAAAAAATTCAAAATATTATAAATAAAATGGACCATGCATAGTAATGCATGACAAATACACCATGAAAAAGGGTTTTATAATAAAATTAGGTGTCTATATAGTACCCCACTTTTGTTTTTGCATGCGTATGAATGCATACATATGTCAAAGTTAAAAACATTTCATCACATTCCTTAACATTACCTAAGGGATGTAAGGATGAAGGATGGGTAGTCTTGGGTTAGAATCACTCATGTCCTGATGATGGTAAATTTGGTGTATTTATAAATAATAATGAATGTATATAAGTATTAATTGTCTCAATAAATTATATAAAATATCTTAGAGTGAAATATAAAATGAAAAAAATTACATATAAACAAATACACCTAGATTTAGCAAATCATGTTTTCCATCCTATGGAACTCTTGACACTAAAATAAAAAAATAAATATTTTAGCGAATTGGTGAAATAACTAGGAAAAAACTCTACTTCTTGATTGTGGATCTAAATATATGGTAGATCTTGGTATCTCTTGGTAAATCAAAATTTTAAAATCTAAATCTAGCAGTAAAATATTTGTATATATGACAACCTTTTAAGGTAAGGGATTTGAAATTTTTCCTGAAAATCACTCATCTCAAAATAAAGAGTCATGGACATAATTTTTTATCTTAGAAAAAATATAGATAAATTTATTTAAATATTTTACAATGAATTTGTAAATGAATGCATGTATATATATAAAAATATGATCATGTAAATTTTGATAGGAATATGCAACCTCATGTCAAGATAAGAGAGTGAGGGGAAAGAAATAAGCCCCTAAATAACCCAGTGAAGGGAATAAATATATGGCCCCAATGTAATAGGATATGGAAGTAACATATATATACCTTTGTGTGTGTGTGTGTGTGTGTGTGTGTGTGTGTGTGTGTGTGTGTGTGTGTCTGATATCCCCATGTTATTAGGTGTAAGGAATATAATGTAATATTCTAATATAAACAATTTAAGATCAATATACATTTGGATGTAGTAATCTTTTTATGGGTAACATAAGGATGATAAGCATTGAATGTGTGGGTTTCATGCCCTCAATGGAAATGCATAAATAATATCAATGAATCTCAATAAATAGTTAAATATATGAAGTCCCCTATGGAAAATTATTTGTCATAGACTTGATTAGGAATATATCAAGGATATGCTTCAATGAAAAATAAACCCTAAATGGGTTACATATAAAATTGAAGAAAACACATAATATAAATAGTATGGCTAATAGATGCATATTAGAGATCATCAAATAAAAAAATAAGTCATATTATATCTCAAGTAGTAGTGTGAATGATATGTATTAGGGCACCAAGAATAGGATATCATTTAGTAAAGGAAGTGAATTTTTTCATAGTTAAGAAATCACCCATAGAATATTCACTTGTATATAAATAAACATGACTCATAACCTATCAAAAAATGACATGATGATTATAAGATCCTCTACGGACATATTAGATAATAAATTAATATAAAACATATAAAATTACAGTTATGCACATACAAGGAATTGAGAAATGATAGGGAACACACCATAGCATGCAATGTATCCATGTGACATAAATGATGTAAAATAGAACAATATATTTATAATAAATATAGGTAGTATTGGAAAATTTTACCACCATTGACCCTTATCATGTTTAAACTGATGTTGAGTCATTGTATGTGGTCCTTTTGAGTCAAACTCCCTTTAAATGGTATATTTATCATTGTTTAAGATTTCTTGTGTGAGTCAAGGATTATGCTAGATATAAGAAGCCTAATGCCACGCCATGAGTATTTTAATTTTTAGGAGGGTGTTAATGAGTTATTATGATGAAAATCAAGGTTAGATCCTTTATTTTAGGTCAAATGTGGTCTATAGATTATTTTGGATAAACTAAGGTATTTTTAGAGAGTTTAAGGTTTGTTTTGCTTTGTCTTATATTGCTTATTACAATATTGTAATATGAATCTTTGAAATAATATCAAATGTGAGGGCCTAATATAATTTATAATGGTTAAAGGGTTATTTTATTTTATTTATAAATTTTTGAATAACATATTACATGTACCTTGTCCATACATATTTCTAAGATGTTATAAAACTCCTTTTCCAACATTGGAGTACATTTGAAATTGCCTTAATCATCATTGATAACATTAAAACAAAGAATAATGAAGAATGGTTAGGTAAAATAAGGTGAATATTATATTTTTAATTTAAAATATCACCATAAAATCCAAAGGAGACTCCATTATAACCTAATTTAATAGCTACAATAGGAATTTTTGGTAGAACATGCACGCTTCTTCAAGAAAGGGCATCTATAGAGGTCTCATTACAAGGGTTAGACATCAAGTTTAATATGTTATTATAATACTCTCTAATTATTATTACATATTAAAAAATATCAAACCTTGCTTAATAAGAAGTTTTATGTCCATGAAAGACAAAAATCCTCTCAGTTCCTTCATCGAGCCCTTGGCAAGCTTGTGAAGGTCAATTTCAAATGTTTGATATGTGGTGGAGATGGAGAGTTAAAAATAGAGATATTAGTAAAATTATGTGACCCTAATGGCCTTAAAAATTATCTAATTGGTTTGTATATTTAATACCTCTCCTTTATGAACAATCGTTAGGAGTGTTTGTAACTCCTTAAACCCCTCCAAAATACCAACCTCATAGTTTTATCTCGTTTAAGTGAATTTATGAATATATTGATGTAAATAGAAAAGTTTTGTGAGATATTAAGGGGAATAAATAAACATAATAAACCTTACTAAATAAAAATTTCAATCCAAATAATGGTGAAATGTGCAAGTACAAGTTGTAGGGTTTTATGAATGTAAGTTTTGTAGTAATAAAACATGTTTTTAGGAGTCGTGTGTGTTTTATTTAAATAATATAATGGTTGTGATGGTTATATGGTATCATAAATGTCCAAATTAAAATATAATTAGGTATTTATACCTCATATGATTCAATAAAATTCCAAAACATAGACATATAGTCATGCAAAAATGAGAAACTACAAGGTGAGGTAACACTAAAAAGGCCATAACTTGATTTTTAGATCTCCAAAACTCATGAAATTTTGAAGGAATATTTGGAGAAATTAAAAAAAAAAAAAAACAATGGTTTTATTTTCATACATTTCATGAGGAGACATAAAAAATTAAAACATAGGTTTGTACTATGAAGAAAATCAAGCGAGAGTTTGCTCATGGATGAAGTATGAGTTGGGTGTTTTAGATAATTTGAAGGATACCAAAGATTATTATATTATATATAAATAATTTTAATACTTTAATCAATGAACATATACCTCATAAAAATATAAATATGCATAAGTCACTTCAAAACTCCTTTATGTCACCTACAGGGCAACAAATAGGCGCTTTTGAAATAATTTTTGTTTAAGAGTTTGATGAAGTATTTTTGAGTTTTTAAAACTACCACATGTATTCACCATTGAAATATATCTAATTAAACAAATAATATATCTAATTTATCCTTAAAACTTATTTTTACCCCCTAAGCCCATTTAGGGCTTCTTAAAGCCTAGAAAGACCAAATTAGGATTTTTTGGGAGTTTTAGGTGGATTAGAGAGATAATTTTTTTTATGGAGGTATATGACAAAATTAAAATTATTTTTAAATCTTATTGGGTCTCTTATTTTCCCAAAACATGTGAATTCACCAATTTGCACATTTTCACTATGCATTTGGCAAGCTTGGCAAGATGACAAAGTGAGCATTGAGATGTTAGACCTATTGCATCAGTTTGATGGGTTTAATATTATCTCAATATATATATATATATATATATATATATATATATATATATATATATATATATATATATATATATATATATATATATATATATATATATATATATATATATCAACTTGGTATATTACTTATTCAAGGTGAAACTCATCAATAAAATAAAAAGGTTAGTTTCATAAGCAAGAGTGATGAGCCATCTAAATCAATGAAGATCTCCTATGCCACTTCTCAAAGAATCTCATCAAAAAAAGTGTGAAACTTGTGTCTAAGAGATAATTAAGATTATTCCTATCCATTTTCATTAGTTTTAATTGATTATATGATTTTATGTCATCTATGTTTGGCATCTCTATGCCTACCTCTCTCTCTTCACCCATCTTCTTCTATATATGCATTGAAAGTTAATTGTAAAAGGAATCTCTACTTGTTATGGTAAAACCATATAAATTGTTTATACTTAAATAACTATTGAATCCATAAATAAATTTGATTTTTCCTACCTTTATGATTTGTAATGTTTGAATTCATGTAATTTGTTGATCTTGTCTAGTGAATGATTCATATTTCCTAGCTTGTTGTCCATAGTTTCTCACCATTATGCAGAGAAGATAGTTATTTTAGGTATTTTTTAGTGTTCTTTACTCAATGTATATATTATTTGGAATTGTAAATACATTAATTATATCTCTACAAGATCAATCGTTACCCTCCTATGTGTTATCATGCATTCTTAAACCTCATAAATTAAATAGTTGTGCAAGAATCATATCAAGGTTATAGGTTGTGTAAGGAGTATAAATGTATTTACCTCAAATAGTGTATGTTTATTCAAGTAGAGGAATCATATTATTGGTGCATCAACCTATCTAGGTTCTAGAGTATTATTTTACATACGATTAGGTAGTTAGATTAGTAGTACAAAGTGAGGAATCAAGGTAGCTAGCCCTAATCTAAAGATTCACTTAAACAATTAGTCCACCCATTGCCTTTAGGTATTTCCATGCTATCATATGAATTATGAAGGCTTGAACAACCTCCCCAAGGGTGAAATTTAGAGTGATAAATGGTATCTATCTAATACAAATGGAAAGTATTAAAAATTACACCTTAGATCTAGTGTAAATACATAACCATCACATAATTAATGCCAAAAATGTAAAAATTCCCATGGGTATGGTTGTAATCATAGCTACATAACATCTATAAGTCTATGGTCATATGTAATATGTATATCCTACTTTTCACCAATTCAAATAACACCATAAGAAGAACATGTCTAAGACATATTTAAACCTATAAAATAATTATATAAGAATGATATGTATTTATCAACAAAGATACATATTTTTTTATGTTTTCCTTTATTTTTTGTTTTTTAATATTTTTCTATAAGAATAAGATCACTCAAGGTGGAATCCAAGAAGTGAAAAAAGAGGAAGTAGTAATATCTTAGTTAAATAATAAAACAAGTCCATGAAATACAATTAAAAGAAGAAAAATAAGGAAGATGATAAAGCTAAGGGGTGAAAATATGGAAGAAATAAGAAGAGGAGGATTCCAAACAACCTAAAAATTCCCGAAAGAACTAGTGCATGTAATAACAAAATGCGTCAACATATTTTTTTCATTAGAAGAAATTCTGAGAAAGTGTTTGGAATTGGATCAAAAATTAAGGTCCAATTGTTATGACAACATAGAATTCAACATATGCTAAGGGGATACAATAAATTTAGTAAAAACTCAACATAATCCAAGGAGCCAATTTAGCATTAAATTACATTTTAACTTCACAATTAGAATTTTAGGGCTGAAATTGATTCGAATTGAGTAAATAATTGAACCAATCAAGGAATTAGATCAATAATTAATGATTATATTGCAAATTTATCCCCAAACCATATTTTACAATCAAAATTAGTTTTAATTTGCTCAAATTATCCCAAATTTCATCCTTGATTGAACCAATCAAGTAATTACTTCAATCAATGATGAAATTGGAGGAACTTGAGCCATAAATCACATTGATTGAATCAATAGTGTATATGTTCAATATGTGATGAAAATGGGGATAATTGAGACTTGAACTACATAAGATAATATTAATTAGATTTAAAGGATCAATTTATCCCAGATTATATATGTAATTGGACTGATCAAGTAATTAGTTCAATGAAAGATGAAATTGTGGATAATTTAGCCTCAAATCATGTCATACATTTGTAATTATGTTTATAGGAATATAATTGGCCTATATTACATCCTTGATTGAACTAGTCACATAATTGATTAAATTGATGATGCAATTTGAACCAAGTGATATTTAATTCACATTGTATAGTGATAGTTAAGTTCACATGGATTAAACTTATACATATTACATACATGATTGAACCAATCCATCAATTACTTCAATCAACTCCTTACTAGCCAAGTGATATACAAATCATGTCATATTTTTGGAATTAATTACATGAATAAATTCATGAGTCAATATCCTTAAGAGAATCTTATTATCTCTGAGAGATGAAATGTTTGGAAGTTTTGATTTTGGCACATGTAAAACTCAAAAAAATGTTAGTAATAAATTTATAACTCTATCCAACCTATAAAGTGACTACATACTTTACCAAAATGAACACCATTTTTTAAATTTGCACCATGAAAACCTTAGGTTAAATACTAAAATACTAAAAAATACTAAATCTTGACCAACTTAGTATTTTAAAAACTATCTTGTAAGTAAAAAATCATGGAGCTATAAGACAAATTCTAGAATATGTAGAGTATCCATAATATATTATATTTACTAAAATATATTTAAAGTATAAGAGTAGAAATTTATCAATATATTTTACTAAATACACAACATGTCATTCAACTCTTCAACCTGCACTACTTGTAAACCTTGAAAAGTTTAAATCAACTACAACACTATGTGTTATGTTGCATATGCATTTCAAGTATGATAGATACCTACCAAATTTACAAACTCATGTGTGTGATTCATCAAACATCATACATTTTGTCAAGTAAATTACATTATGGTGTAAAAAGTACTTATTTTGGCCCCATGACTTCCTACATTTATGTAGATGTTGTTAATCCAAAATGAGCCTAAACATGACTCAAAAAAGATATTTTAGTTTCCATCATGTTGATGTTCTTATTGCAATAAACTAAAACACCCATAGTATAAAAAATATCTACTACAACAAACACAAATTCATTTTGGTGTTTTTTAATTGACACTCTAGTTATAAAATTCATGATGACAAATTCTAATAGCTTGAAAGGAACCAAAAAAGGTTTGTAATGTCCTAATTTCTTATAAATTTACTTGGGTTTCAACATTGAATGTAATAATTGATGTGGCACACAAAATATGTGCAAATATGTTGTTAGTAGATGTGTTATTACAATGTTTCTAGTGCCTTGATAACACTGATGTATCCTATTTTATCAACATAATTTACCTCTTAAACGAGCCTCTAGATGGGTGATAAAGCACTAAACATGTCTAAGATTGTAGATAAACTTGTCAAACATGTATAAATACCTTAAATTTTCAACCTTCACAATCGCTGTATATACATCTGTGAATTCCTTACCCACTGATTAGAGAGAAATATTTTAAATTATGTCCACATGTGTCCAACACTATGATGAGCATGTAAACATACCATAAATTAATAATTTTTTTACCTTTTTTTAATTTCCCTTATTTTTATTAATAATAATATGGGACTATTACAAGTAAGTCATCACTTCATTTGGTGTACATTCTCTATCTTTATCTACATCTCCAAGAATTGAAGTTGCCTATGAGAAAAAAAAATGGTCATCTCTTTCAACAATATGGAGTTTCACCATTGATATTATTATATAAATAATTAACAAATATTTCTCATAGTTTTATTTTGTAACCATGTTATTGATTTTTTTTAATTGATATGTAACTATATGTCAATGTTTTATGAGCATTGTGTCAATTGCATAGATAGATGCATCAGTATGAATCTAGAAGGATTGCTTAGGGTCAAGAATTTATATAATAGGTATTGGACAAACTCAAATTTTAATCTCCTCAAACTCATGTACATATGCATGTATCCATTGGGATGTTGCATTGGTATCTATTATCTGACTATATAAAATTTAATATGAAATAACTCAATAAAAAACATGTGAAAGAAGTTGATAAGTCCAAGAAAAATCCTCAATACAATGAGATTGTGCAAATTTAGATAATTTTGAATTACCATATATTCTTTAAATATATGTGGATTCCTTTGAATTTATCAATTTATCCCAGTTATACAATATACATGACACATAATGACACTTTTCTATATTATATTGAAACTTGTCTTTGTAAAATGTATGATATGTGATCGATATTATCCTCCCATGTATTTATAAATATGAGGATGTCATCTAAGTAGATAATGGATAAATAGTTGAGGAATATCATGATTAGATCATAAGTCAAACACATGAATGTTTATGTCACATTAGTAAGGATGAAAGGCATAACCAAACACTCATATATTCCTTTCTTGACATTGAATGATGGCTTCCAAATGTTCTCAGAAAGGACTAGTACCTAATGATAAGTTGACTTCAAGTTGATCTTGTTAAAGTATTTACACCTAAATCTTGGTCCAAGAGGTCATCAATGCACATAACTAGGTATAATTTATTCACCCTTATATTTTTTATTTCATGGTAGTTGTTGCAAGTAACCAAGTAACATATGTATTTTTCATGAGAACTATTGGGATTTCAAAAGGATAAGATATATATATATATATAGTATGAACCTCAATGTAAGATCTTATTGATCATAGGAAGATTATATATATATATATATATATATATATATATATATATATATATATATATATATATATATATATATATATATATATATATATATATATATATATATATATATATATATATATATAATCTTCCTATGATCAATAAGATCTTACATTGAGGTTCATACTTCATCATTTTAGCAAATAAACATGTGGTATAATTTAGAAGAGATGCCTCATGGATAAAAAGAATGTGATGATGTGCTAAGTAATGTGTTAGAAGAGTTTTTGGATCTTTAAACACTTTTTTATATTTTTATAATAGCTTACTAAGTTGTTTTTATTCTATAAATATGTGCATCGCATGGCACATATCTAATATGCATTTATTATCATGTCCAAGTGATTTTAAATGGACTATGAGTAGCATGAAATTATACATCTATGATATGAGGTTGTAACATTATTTGGTAGATACCAATGTATTTTTAGTCATAGGAGATGTTGATGACTTAAAATTGCGCTTGATCTTAACCAATCAACAATGGGAAGTTTCAAGCTATGGGATGATGTGGCTTGAAACAACCTCCATATTTTAGAGAAGTTGGTCTCTTCTTTTGTATCAGGTGTTGGGGAAAAGGTATAGGAAACTTAAATAGAAATGCAAATGTAGGAATTAAAACCTAACTATGGTGATGCGCCTGAGTATAATCCTAATCCTAACCTGAGCACATTGAGACTATTATAGGATTCAATTACATTTAAGAGTAGACAAGTGCATGATCAATGTAAGAGATTAAAATAACAAAAACAGAGGCTAATAACAGGGAAGCCTTTCACTGACATATAGGGAATGTCAATAAAGGCATAGTGTTCAATCTTCTTAACATAATCTTCCAATCACATAAGAGGCGTAGAAGTCACGTATAGTTATGTAAATCTTCCAATTCAAGAAAATGAGACAAAAGCAAATAACATTTCTAATCACAACTCCAGAGAATCTATAGTATAGAGTACTTTGCAAATGACACAGATAACACCAACCAAGGCATGGAGCTCAAATTTCCTTAATTCATTCAGCCACATAAAGGGCACAGAAACATGCAGGATTATATCAACCTTACAACTCAAGAGAATTGAGACAAGAGCAAATGGCATTACTGGTCAAAACTCTAGAAAGTCTAAAATTATAGAATCCCCCCTTTTCTTAATTTTAAAATTCTTCATATATAGCCTCAGATGTCTCCTTGCATCGCTTTCTTTCCCGCATAATTCCCCTACATCCTTCACTCATAGTGGACAAAATAAATGGTGCATTCAATGCCTGGGATGCATCCTAGTCTTATCAAGAACTTCCCTGACTGCGGTATGGTGATCCATGTCTAGTACCTCCCTTCGCACCTAAATTTCCTCGTTTCATCACATGCTTGGCTGCTCAACTATCTACTCTTCCTCTACCATTAGGGGATAAATAGGTAGCATCTTTGATGCTTACGAGCCCCAGAAATCTACCTGGTGCACTGCTCTATCTACCAAGAATAACTCCCACTGAGTTTCCCTCCATCTTTGCTATAACAGGTAGACGGGCACTCTGTTCTGTTGAAATAGAAGAAGACACTTAGTCAATTCATGAAAATACTCCCTTTCGTCTAGAAGGCACCAGAGAATGACACTTGGCCGTTTCTACTTTCTCTATATTCTATTCAAGGATGCTCCACCTTTGACACCTATCACAGTCTGCTTCCTCGATACTTTGTAGTTTTATCAAACAAAACTCATTACATTCCTTGCTTAGGAAACTTTTAGGAAGGGATGGATGCACGTGGCATGCTTCACTTGTTGACACTCAGTGCTTCCTTAGTCCTTTGAAATAATGTCTGGGACCCACCACAATCTTTATTCGGTGATTAGGCTCAAAGATGGTTTCTCAGAGGTTGACACGTGGTGACCTCCGCTGCTCCTGAGAAGATACATGGCATCTTCTGCTTCT
The DNA here is from genome assembly GCA_037957365.1 of Torreya grandis. Taxonomy (NCBI): domain Eukaryota; kingdom Viridiplantae; phylum Streptophyta; class Pinopsida; order Cupressales; family Taxaceae; genus Torreya; species Torreya grandis. The sequence goes on from JARHVA010009540.1 coordinate 185,048, forward strand.
CCTTCTAGGTGTATGTAGCATCTTCCACAGCCCTTTAGGGATGGAGTAGGAAGGGACCCAGAGAGTGACACTTGGTAGCCTCCACTACACTTCTACACTTAAGAAAAATGAAATGAGGCCTTTATGCATTGAACAAAAGCATTGGACCCACATTTCTCGAATGCCAACACGTGGTGACTTCTGTTGCTTCTTCAAAAAGGTAGTTCGGGGCCTTCACAACTGTCACCTAGCACTTTCCACTCTCTCTACTACTTAGCTCATTGAAAGTCTTTATCAAAAAGTAGAATGAAACACAGGTGCCTCTATGAAATGCGGACACTGACATCTGGTGTGTTTCGCTTAGCTGCTACTAGCTGGTACGTGGCACATTCTGTAGCCTTACCAAAAGTTACAAAAGGGTGTTTGAAGGATGCTAGCTAGTCGATTCTAGATTTTAGAATGCAACACTTGGTAGATTCTACTTGACTTTGATACTTAGGCAAAATGAGATGAAAGAAACAAAGGAGGAAAGGACCTATGCTAAGAGGGTGACACTTGGCAGCTTCCGCTACAATTCAACACTTAGGCAAAATGAAACCATCCTATGCTCCAAAACTCTACTGACGTCCAAGGTGTGTAGGAACCAAAATTGCAGTGTGAATGAAAAAATAAAATACAACGTAGAGTAAAAATTACTCTATAGTTACTGGCGACCTCCAGGACTTTTGAGCATGCTAAAAAAGAACCTGACTCTTGCTAGATCAAAACTTCAAAATTTATAGATTTAAAAGAGCTATTTGGTAGATAGACCACTCATGGTCAGATAATCCTTGCTTGCTCTATAACTCACTGAAAGCTAGATCCAGGTTAATGAGATCCTTATGCAAAAAGGTGTGCAAGATATGAACCATAGCTTTCAGTTTGAAATCCAACTGGGAAATAGGAATTAGAATGGCTTCGACCTCTGAGACTGAGGAATCATCTTGCAAGCTCTGGAAGATTATTTGATCCCTCTATTTGGTGAGCAGTAATGGTTCAATTTGGTCAACCATCAGCACCATCTTAGTGTCCAAAAATGGGGAAGAGAGACCTAATTGCACCAGATCTTCAATATGGTGCCTCATCTCATTGATTCCTTCTTTCACAACATTAAGATAGCTCTTACAACTGTTGGCTGTGGCATTGTAACTGAGTACCTCATTAATGCATTTCATGATGGCCATTCTATCTGGGATTCACATGGCTACCAATGTTGCATCCATCATGTCATAGAGCTTCTCTAACAATGAATGGGAGTCTATGACTCTTCTAGAGACCATGGCCAGAGTGTTCTGTACTAAATTCTCCACCCTCTCGCATAGTTGCTATGCATTGAGTAAGAAAGCAAGAAATGGCCCGAGCTGTATAATCTTTGAAGAGATTCTCTCCCATGTTGATTCATAGAGCTCCTTCACCAGCTGCACTACTCTGAAACCTCTTGGCCTATTAGCTAGCTCAGTTGTCAGTTGCACCATCCTCTACTGCTCTGCTTAAAATTGGGCTTGAAAAATTGCAACATTGTTCTGCTCCTCCAATAGCCTTTGATGTGATTGGGTAACCTGCAGTTGAATTCTTTTGACTCTTCCTTGTAATGTTTCATTCTCCTATCTTAGAGCTATTACTGCATCTTTCACAAGTGCAAGCTCTATCTTCAATGAATAATTTTGGGCTTGGACTACCTGTTGAGTCTGAAGGGAAATAATATCTTGCAACTATTTCTGTAGACTAGCTATTTCATTGTCTCTCCTATTTATTTCTTTGACCAAACTGTTATAGTTTGCCTTTTCTTGGGCCAAATTAGCCTCCATATTTTGCAGTCTTCTTGATTTCTTCAAATAATATTCTATGACCATAGAAGTGGATTCAGCCAGCAGCTCGACTCTATTTTAGGGCCTGAATAGGGACATGTCAATGGCCACTGCATTCATCGTGTAGTCTTCCAGCTGCATTTGCTCACTTGGCTTAGCTACATTGGGTGATAAATGGGTCACCATTAGCTACTATTAGATGGGGTCAAATTGTGAGCACAAATATGGGACAACTAGTGCCTTATTCTCTTTAATCCTCTTCTTCTCCAACCGAGCTTCTCTTGCCTTCCTAGCAGCATCAGCCTGCATCTAGAAGGTGGAAGGGGATGTAATATGTCCTCATGCAAAAGGATACCCTTGTGGTAGGCTATATTGGATAGCCATTGGCTAGCTAGGGGTGAGTTGTAGGGGCATCTTTATAGGAATAGAGGGGGAAAAATGGGGTAATGTTAGGGCCTGAGGTGCTGATGATGGGGTGGCTTGCAAAATGGGAATGGCAGTAGTGGCAGGAGGTGTCATCTGACTGGGTAGAGGCATCATGCCAACAAGGTGAGGAATAGGTTGAGAGGGAGGAGGGAGAGAAATAATTACCTCAGGGGAAGTTGTAGTGCTCTACACTAGGTGTTGTGAAGGTTCCTCTTCCTCCTCTAGATCCAATTGGAACTGCACCCTCCTCTTTCTGGGTGTCTCTACCTCTGGCTGCATTTGTCTCCCTTCTGCCTCTGCTATTATCAATGGCACATGTGGAGAACCAAGGACTTCAATTACTCCTGATGATGGGGAGGCTCTTGGTGGTGAATACACCACACTTGTTTGTTGTTCTATGGTGGCTGCAACTTACTCTGAAGTTTGTGGTTGTTGGCTTGGACCCGCTTCAGCTTCTTGCTCTGCCCTGAGTGTTAACACTTGGCTTGTTTCTAGGCTAGATGCAGGGGATGGATGCCACTCATCATAGAGTTCTTCCCATCTTTTATCTGAATCTATGCCTCTGAAAGCATGGGTGGTTTGGGAAATTTCTTGCCTATATTTCCAATAGGCCTCAATTTTCTCTGCATCCCAACCTTTGTTCCTTACCGTCCTTCTCAAAATAGAGGTCATCATGACTTTGGGATCATAATCCCTCTATTTATCATAGAAGGTCTCCCATGGCCTATTATGTGGCATGGGCAAATCTGTTAGTTCAACATAGAGACCAGGGGCATCTTCAGCAGGGTTTTTCTTGGTCTCCCAGAAGGGGCGGCTTTCATGCACAATCCTGGCTCCAATTCTATTTGTCCTCACTATGGAGGCTATGTAATTAGCTAGGTCATAAACCCACTTTTCCTCAACCAATAGAAACCCCAGGAAGGCTAGCTTCCTCAACAACACATTTTCAACTTATCTGGCTTCTAGGCTTACACCACCTGCCATCCATGGGATATTGTACATTTTCCTCTTCTTCTTCCCAAAGCCATACTCATTATCAACCACTGACACCTACTTGACAACTTACAAGAATGCTAACCTAAGAGTTAAGGTCTTTGGTAGCAACACTAGTTCTCCACAAAATCCATGGACTCTTATGATTGTGTGATGGGACCCAAAATAGAAGTCACATGGGATTGGGCAACACCAGGAGGTTTGTGATGCTCAGGAATAACTTGTTTATGATAGGCTCAGGGCTGAGGCAATGGAGAATAGGGGTAATAAATAGTTCCCAAAAATCATATGGGTCACTGGTTCTTGATAAAACATGTGTCCATGCAGACACAAGGATGGTTCTTTGGGGGTTGAAAGTTGGGTCATATAGGTTCAGATTCATAAAATAGGTGAAAAGGTCAGGGTTCTGGTGAAGTATAAGATGGAACAAAAAGGAGGAATACCTGAATATCCCTTTTGACTTGAATTAGGTTAACTGCTCCACCATGGAAAAAGTGATGTGTTCTGAGAAGTTGAGTTGATACTCCTACATTTTGTCGACTGCCTTTAGCCTGAAGAGGATGGCCATTTGCTCAGCATACATAGCCATGTCATCCTTCATGCTAAAGATGAGGGCCATCATTGACAGTGCGTCTTGGCTGGCAGGTGCAAACTGAGTCCTTGGTACAGGGAGCATGGGTACCGTGGTATCACCATTGACCATTTATAACTCAGACCTCAAAAACCTTGTCTGAGTGTTGATGTTTTCCCACATCCTTTGCATCTTATCAATGGTGGGGAAGGTGGTGGAACCATCATATTGTAGGGAAAGCATGTCCCTAATAGCTTGTGGGGTGATCTATAGCATGAAGGGGCCTTTTTGAATGGTGTAAGATTGTGGATGAAGCAAGTTCGCACATAATTCAATTATATTCAGGCATGGGTGCACAATTGGGACAATAAACTGAGCTAGTTGCGAGGTCCATATCCTCATTTCAAACATTTCATATTGCCTTGCCCTAGCTCTTTGTAGACACCTTTGGTGTGCCCCTTCTCTGAGGTTCTTGGTACTAGCTATTTGCAAGACTGGGTCCATGATCCCATCTGCATAGTCCTTTACCTTTGATAGGTCACTGGTTTGACCGACTCCTAGGGATTTCATTCTCAGGTAGCTTCTTAATGGTTGCAAAGGAGCTACAGCGTATGATTTACTCACCAGTAACCTGTCAAGATATCCAGGTGTCCCTGTTCCTTGTTGGGATGATGATGCTCTTGCCATCTCTAAATTTCTTGTATAATACCTGGTATGATCCTTGTGCAAGATGGAAACATGCTCGCTGAAGCAAACTTTTACTAGGCACTATAATCACAATGAGCAAGATATTTTTGTAGGAATGCTTGAGATTTTGTAAACTCTAAAATTTGCTAAGGGATATTTATGGGCCTATCAAGTCCCACATAGCATTAATTTTAGATGACTGTTAGCAAATCCTACTCAATCTTCAAAAAATAGTGAGGAGGACACATTATGTGGTGCAAGGTACCTTAGAGATCTCAAAATATTTGGGAAAGCATTTAATGCAGCAAAATTTAAAGAATTAAGACTTTTAAGACACCAACCCTGTGTTTAAAATGCTTATTTTAAAATAAAAGTGGGAAAACAACTATAGAAAGCAAATGATGCAAGAATGGGAACCTACCTAACTACATTAATTAAATATCCTTATCTCCCTCCAAGATCAAAAATGAACTTTCCAACATCTTCTTTATGACAAGCCAACCGATGTTGCCATACCAGTAATTGAAATGTGTATACCTTTGGTGAAGTGTCCTCTATGCTGGCCACATAGATCTGCTTGTATTCAGACGAGTCTAAGTTGAACATGCTTTCGACATCCACAAACTCTTCTTTTCTTTGAAAGCCCATCGAATACTGATTCTTCATGCTGTCATGTGTTATCAAAAAATCATTGGCTGTTAGTTCTTCACTATGTGCCTTTTGATATCCATTATTTCTCAGCTTATCTCCTTTAGATTCTAGCTCTATTGCATCATCATGCTCCTTGATGACTTCATCCTCTTGAAAGGATGAATCTGAAAGCTGGTATCCCTTTTGCATGCTTAGTTGATTCTCATAGTTGGCTTCTACATATTCGGCCAGTTCATAGCCTTCCTGAAGGATAGTGTCACCTGTCTCAATGGCTTGATCAAGGGAGTGTTCATGTTCCTCCATATCCTCTTGTAGGGTGAGAAAAAAGTTAGAAATGATTTCTTCCTCATCAGAAGTTAAGGAGAAAGCTGGTGACTTGTCCTCTTATTCATCAAAGGGGGGATTTATGGTGATTTCCTCCTTATCTATACTTATGGAATCCTCTTGACTAGCCATGAATTGAGTGGACTCTTCTGCATATTCATTCGCTTCCTTCAAAATATATTCTTCTTTGAAAAGGGATGAAGAAGAATGTTGTGATGGAAAACAAGAAGCTTCTTGAGTAAGGGTGGAAGGGACTTGAGGAGATAGTGATGGTTTAGGGTTCTCTTCCCTTACTGCTATCATAGACTCTTCATTATTAGGTAAATGATCTTGACAAGTTTGACCCTGCTTATGAATAGGGGTGTTGTATGCCTGATCTAGAATTTGTGTAGGTGGATAGGCATTTTGATAGACTTGATAAAGATATCTCTTGTGAATGCTCAACTTTTCTTCTAGAAATGCAATCAATCCACACACATCTAGCATCTCATATGTAAGCTCTTGCCAATTTTCCCTTTCAATGGGATCCCACTCACCTTTAATCAAGTCTATTTCATTCCTTACTTGATGGATGACATGCTAATAAATTTCTTGGCCATATCCCCTTTTGCTCCAACACATATTTTTTAAATCCCAACAATGCTTTTTTAAAGGTGAAAATAAGGTCAGGCTAAGCATGGGATGTGACATATTGGGGAGACTGGTCATAAGATTGGTATAACTCATAACCATCCGCATCCTTGTTACTTGACATGATTCCAGGAGAAGCTTGTTCTTGATTAAATATATAAGGAGAATAAGACTCATAGCTATGAGTGACAAAATTATACATACCAAAAGGGATTTCTTGATGATACCAGGACCGTTTGATTGGCTGATTTGACTCAGAGTTGTTGGTGTTGTTGAAAACCTCTAAAGGCTAATTGGCTAAAGAACACACCAAAATTCTTCCACTCATTGAAATATTGGTCCCACCGGGCATGCCAAAAACTGTTGATGACTTAAAATTGTGTTTGATCTTAACAAATCAACAATGGGAAGTTTCAAGCTGTGGGATGATGTGGCTTGAAATAACCTCTAGATTTTAGTGAAGTTGGTCTCTTCTTTTGTATCAGGTGTTGGGGAAAAGGGATAGGAAACTTAAATAGAAACACAAATGTAGGAATTAAAACCTAACTATGGTGATGCGCCTGAGTATAATCCTAATCCTAACCTGAGCACATTGAGACTATTATAGGATTCAATTACATTTAAGAGTAGACAAGTGCATGATCAATGTAAGAGATTAAAATAATAGAAATAGAGGATCACAATAGGGAAGTCTTTCTCTGAGATATAGGGAATGTCAATAAAGGCATAGTGTGAAATCTTCTTAACAGAATCTTCCAATCACATAAGAGGCACAGAAGTCACGTAGAGTTATGTAAACCTTCCGATTCAAGAAAACGAGACAAAAGAAAATAACATTCCTAATCACAACTCCAAAGAATCTACAGTATAAACTACATTGCAAATGACACAGATAACACCAACCAAGGCATGGAGCTCAAATTTCCTTAATTCATTCAGCCATATAAAGGGCATATAAACATGCACGATTATATCAACCTTACAACTCAAGAGAATTCAGACAAGAGCAAATGGTATTACTGGTCAAAACTCTAGAAAGTCTAAAATTATAGAATCCCCCCTTTTTTTAATTTTACAATTCTTCTTATATAGCCTCAGATGTCTCCTTGCATCACTTTCTTTCCCATGCAATTCCACTCCATCCTTCACTCGCAGGGGACAAAACAGATGGTGCATTCAATGCCTAGATTACATCTTGGTCTTATCAAGAACTACCCTGACTGCGGCATGGTGATCTATGTCTAGTACCTCCCTTCACACCTGAATTTCCTCCTTCCATCACATGTTTGGCCACTCAACTGTCTACTCTGCCTCTACCATTAGGGGACAAATAGGTGGCATCTTCAATGCTTGTGAGCCCCATAAATCTACCTGGTGTACTATTCTATCTACCAAGAATAACTCCCACTGAGTTTCCCTCCATCTTTGTTATAACAGGTAGATGGGCACTCTGTTCTATTAAAATAGAAGAGGATACTTAGTCAATTCATGAAAATCTTCCCTTTCATCTAGAAGGCACCAGAGAACAACACTTGGCTGCTTCCACTTTCTCTATATTCTGTTCAAGGATGCTCCACCTTTGACACCTATCATAGTCTACTTCCTTGATACTTTATAGTTTTATCAAACAAAACTCACTGCATTCCTTGCTTGGGCAACTTTTAGGAAGGGATGGATGCACATGGCAAGCTTCACTTGTTGACACTTAGCACTTCTTTAGTCCTTTGAAATAACGTCTGGGACCCATCACAATCTTTATTCGATGATTAGGCTCAAAGATGGTTTCTCAGAGGTTGACACATGGTGACCTCCATTGCTCTTGAGAAGATACATGACACCTTCCACTTCTCCTTCTAGGGGTATGTGGCGTCTTCCACATCCCTTTGGGGATGGAGTAGGAAGGGACCCAGAGAGTGACACTTGGCAGCCTCTGCTGCACTTCTACACTAAAGCAAAATGAAATTATGCCTTTATGCATTAAATGAAAACATTGGACCCACATTTCCCAGATGTCGACACATGGTGACTTCCACTGTTTCTTCAAAAAGGTAGTTTGGGGCCTTCACAACTGCCACCTGGTGCTTTCTGCTCTCTCTACTGCTTAGCTCATTAAAAGTCTTTGTCAAAAAGTAGAATGAAATGTGAGTGCCTCTATGAAATGTGAATGCTGACACATGGTGCATTCTGCTTAGCTACTACTAGGTATGTGGCACATTTTTCGGCCTTCCCAAAAGTTACAAAAGGGCATTTAGAGGACGCCAGCTGGTCAGCTCTAGATTTTAGAATGCGACACTTGGCAGCTTCTGCTCGACTTTGATACTTAGGCAAAATGAGATGAAAGAAACAAAGGGGGAAAGGACCCATGCTCAGAGGGTGACACTTGGTGGCTTTTGCTACACTTTAACACTTAGGCAAAATGAAACCATCCTTTACTCCAAAACTCTGCCGATGTCTAAGGTGTGCAAGAACCAAAATTGTAGTGTGAATCAAAGAATAAAATATGATGTAGAGTAAAAATTAATCTATAGGAGATGGTTCATGAAATTTTAAGTAGTAATATTTGATATGAATATTCCAATCTTACACCCTGACATATCATTTGTCTTCACTTCAAAGAAATAAAATCTTCACATAAAGATGTCACAAGCCTCAAGTGGTGTGATCACTAGTGATATCATCCTCCATGGGCATGACATTGTATTTAAATGTGCATTTCCTTTGGATCTATATATCATTCAATATATTCAACCATCCCAAAGAGAATGGTTTTGAATGTGAGACAATGGTAATTACAAAGTGTTGGGTCATACTTTCTACAATGAATTTCCTTTAGATACCAATCATAGATAACATGTATAATTTAACCTTTCACCTAAAATTTTCCAAGAAAGAGGCATTCCATTTATTTGGAGATATTAGATTAAGTGGAAATACTTATAAAAAAAGCGATATTTAGATAAATATCACTTGTTTGCATGGGACTTGATCTAGATATTGCAAGCAAATATTTTCACATGCAACATTCAAAATCCTTGTGTGATATTTATTTTTAGTGGAACCATTTTTCACCTTGGTTACTCTTAGGTTTAGTGACATACAATAAGTTTTACTTTTTATTATTATGTATGTAAATATTTATACTTTCCCTTGAATGATTTTTTTTAATGGATCGGTAAGCACTTTTTACTAGAGATATGAACCGAGGGGTGATAATGGGACCCTGCCCTAGCTTTGAAAAAGTATTACACTAATACAACATCAGGCCAACAAAGATGTCCACAAAAAATGAGCCAAAACACTATTGTAATGAGACTAAAAAACTATAGAAGTACCTAGCCAATTGAAACACCACTAAAAAACCAAAAACTTTGGAAATGAAACCTAGAAAAGAGTAGCTTGGAAGTAAAAAAAACCAACACAAAACCTTATCTTCAATGAGCTAGTAACATTGAATCTAAGACGAGTGGGTAATCTTTAGCCTCACTTGGGACTTGGTACTCCAACTTTACCTCCACCAAAATCACCTCCTAGCCTTGATGGGAATCTCAAGTGACAATCTTTCACACATGAGATGTGCCAACTCCAGAGCCATGACCTGCAAGCTTCCCCAATACTGCTACTAATGACCCTGCTAATGCTTTGAGTGACAAAACATGGTCTAGAAAGATAGAGAGTGGAACACCAAGTGAATGAAGATCTATGCTAGTGAAATTGGATAGGATTTCACCCCTTGACACCATAATATCATAATAACATGAAACATCATTGAGAAAAGTCCTGAACTAAGCCTCAAAATTGACAAAAAGTCTGCGGTCCACATTGAAATTAGAGGAGTCACCAAAATAGATCAATAAAATATTAAGATTGCAATCCTAAAGAGTCTAAACCAGTCATCCCCTGAAGCTATCCTTAATGAAAAAATTACAATCAAATCCACATAGCTCTTGTTTGGCTTAACTAAGAGGAGGTTATACACAAAAAACTCCACCACTTTGGAATTAAGCTTGGCATGACCTTCTTCCATAAGATACTCATATACTAACACCTTCATAATGGCTTTTAACACAAGGAAAGAAGGAATACTAAAAATATTTTTCAACCTATTGTCTTTAATGATTCCAAATATATACATTTGCCTCTTTGAGCAATGAAGATGAATAAAGGGGCATGGAAAGAGAGCCATAGTAGTGAAGAATGAGGAGAGGATGGAGCAAATGATAAAGGGTGAGAACTTTAATGAAATTCAATGCATAACACTACCTAAAAAAAATCCTAACCAACCATTATGGAAGAAGTGTGCCAAGTGATGGAAGTACTAATCATTCTCAAAACAAATCACCCTATATCCTTCATAATCATTTCGCTAACCCCCTCCCACAAATCTGCTTTTTCTCCTATCATATCAAAACCTTGTTGCATCACACCAAGGTTGGCAATGAGATCAACCCCCAAATTTTTTTATCTAAAGGAATAATACATTAACCAAGCTTAAAATTTGGAAACCTAGAATAGTATCATGTTTACAAAGTATTAGAGATTCCTTGAAAGAGCCTTGCCATAGACAATAGCCTAAATGACAACTTACAAATATCCTATGATCTCAATTTTTTGATGCCAAAATCAATGAAATGTTTGATGTCACAAAGTAATGTCTACACCTCCACCTCATTATTGGTCTCCTTAGTAAGATGATGTGAACTTGCAAGCAATAGCTTGCCAACACCATCCCTCAAAATCCAATCAACCCCTAATTTTCTAGGGTTACCCTTTAATTCCCCATCAAAGTTTAATTTGTAAAACCTAGGGGGGCATGTCTATTTGTATTTTTTCATATGCATGACCTTGTAAAAATCAATTTGATATTGTTTAATGATTGATCCCAAGGAAGGGAACCTGATCATAGGCCAATTTTTTAAAATTCCACAATTAATATTAGAGAAGTTGGAAACATTATCAATCTTTGAGATAATAACCTTTGAGACAATGACCTCTAGTTTCAAGAGAAAACTTTCCAAATCTATAGATTCATCACAAAATATTCACAAGTTGCACACCTTCCACAAGTGTTAGACCAGAAAAATAGAACTTTTCCTCTAAATAGAATTCAAAGTGTCTTTGTTTGAATGTGGATTCATCCAAGACGCTGAGTTGGTATTAATATTTTTAGATAGAACCCAATTGATTTATATTTTACCATATAGCCAATCCCAAGCTACTCAAGGTAATGAGCAATACAGGAAGAGGTGATTAATGTTTTCTTCATTTGATTTTCATAAATCACATCTAATAGGACCGATAAATCCTTAATTTTTCCTCTAGTCTTGAGTGAGAAATATTTGTCTTAGCAACCTTGCCACAAGCTATCCATATGGCCATCTCTAAAAATTAAAACCTTGTAGCCTTCCTTTGAAATATATGTGCCAAATTTGTTCCCTATCCATAAAATGGTGTCCTAGAAGATTTTAAAATCCACCTTATGATAGGACATTACCTAGAAGAATAGATAAATACCTTCCTCATAAACACCCAAAGAGGAAACATTTTTCTAGATCAGTTGCAGTGAGCCAGCTTTTAGCAAAAATGCCATAATCATATACTTGCATCCCCCAAGATTCCATTGTCTTGAGTTTAACTTCTAGTAGCCTCTAATCATTACCTAAGATAGGATACCCATTCCAAAATCATCCCATAACCTTGAATTCCTATTATTATTGATGTTCTAAGAAGTTAACCCATAAAAAATAGGTTTACAAGAAAGCATAAAGTTCTAGAAGTGAGACCCAGAGGGAAAGTCATCAGAAACTAAAACCACTAAAGGATCCTTACTGCCTAAGTATTTTTTTGAAAAAATATTATAGATCATGCTATTTGGTTGATCGACAAGCTTCCATAGAAATTTTACTCCTAAAACATGATTCTATTTGGTAAGGTCAAGGATCCCTGTTCTAGTTGACCATATCCCAACTAACAAGATAAATCTTCTTTTCCTCAGAAGATCCTTGCCAAAGGAAGGTTTTGAGCATTTTTTAAATTTTAGTGATAAAAGAATTAGGGATTTTGGGTATAGAAAGTATATGTATAGGAAGTGTAGTCAAGGAAAATTTAATTAATAGGATCCTACCAGCAAAGGTAAGCCACTTCCCTTTCCAAGAGTCTAATCACTTGAAGAACGCTGATAGCATATTATCCCATAGAGATGCCTTACCTTCACCAATAAAGAGAGGAATGCCTAGGTACTTATGTGGTAATGAAAAAATGTCAAAGACAAAAATTATTCTAATATTCCATTGTAGATGGAGAGGGGTATTGAAGAAAAAGATTAAAAATTTGTTGAAGTTAAGCAATTGACCAGTGGCATTGGCATAGTTTTCCAAGATTTCATTTAGAATTGTAGCCTCTTGAATGTAAGATTTATCAAAAAGGAATGTGTCATCTGTAAACTAAAAATGTGTGTCTAGATCCATATTATTAGTGATGAGAAATCCCTTAATTTGATTGTTCACTAAGCTTTTTTGAGGGACCTGCCAAGAACTTCAGCAATAGTAACAAACAAAAAGGACAAAATAGAGTTACCTTCCCTGAGACCCTAATTATATTCAAAAAACCTTCCACTGATCCATTCACCAAAATAGATCATCTTAGAGTGGTGATACAACTAAAAATCCAATCACACACACCCTTTCTAAAACCCAATTTCTCTAGGGAGTTAATAGGTGCCAGTTTACTCTATCATATCCTTTGCTATAATCTAGTTTCAAGAGCATACTAGGATAGTGATTCAAAGAGAGTGAATAGAGGAGCTCGTGCAAAACATAAATGCCATCAGTGATGGATATTCTAGGGACAAAACCACTTTGCTCTTTAGAGATGAGAGAGTTCATGAAAGTCTTTAATCTATTTACAATGGCCGTAGAGATGATCTTGTAGGTTCTATTACACAACAAGATTGCCATGAAGTCATCAAATGAGGTAGGATAATCTTTCTATGGGATAAGACATATGAAATTGGAATTCATAGTCTTCAATATTTTTCCTAAGCTCTTTGACCCTTCCATAGCCTGACAAACATCATCTCCCATAATCCCCCAAAAAACTTGAAAAAAGGTTGTTTGGAAAACTGTCAGGTCCTAGAGCTTTATCTCGAGTCATGGAAAAAACCACATCACAAACCTCATCCTTTGAGAAAGGTTTCATTATGTCTTCATTAATTTAATTTTTAATGATAGATTGAATCATGTTAATAAGGTGAGATTGGATAGTAAGGGAAGTGGACACTTCACCACATAGCAGATTGGTAAAGAAGCCAACCGCTTCCTTTATAATAGCATCTTGATCTATTAGAAATGTATCCCCACTATTATTAATGGATAAAATGTGAATAAAATTCATCCTTTCTCTCACCAAAGCATTGAATTTTTTTTTATTCTTGTCCCCTTCATTGAGCCAAACCTCTCAATATTTTTGCCTCTAGTAAATCTCTTCTTTAAGGAGAATATCACCCATCTCCTAGAATAGCTTTTTTTCCTATGGATAATCTCGCTAACCCAAGCCATGTGAAAAAATGGTTTCATTGAGTGATTTAAGTGAGGCCTTCACTCTAAGATTTTTAGATAATATATTCTTGAAGTAATATTTGTTCCATGCTAATAGTTGAGATTTAATAAATGCCAACTTCTAAGTTGAAACATACATATCTGTACCTATAACTTTGAGGGAGCACCATCATTATTTGATGAGATTTGGTAGATCTTGATGCTGAAGACACATCATCTCAAATTTTAATGGTGATTTCTTAGGGACCATGTCATCCAAGAAAGTAAGGCAAACTAGGTAGTGATCTGAGCCAGAGAAAGGATGGACTTCACAAGAGAGAAGAATGTTCCTCTAAAGCCACTTGCTATTACCCATAAATCTATCTAACCTATTAGCGATGTTTCTAAAACCAAATAGTCTATCAATATAATTAAACAAAATTTGTGTTGGTTCAAAATCAACCAAATTGGAATTATCGTCAAAAGCTTGAAAATCTTAGAGAGACTATGGATTTTTGGAGATGCCCCTTTTTGGTCCCTATCTGATAAAGTTGCATTGAAATCTCTAGCAAGGAGAATCAACTCTTCATTGAAAGTGGAAATATCATCTATGATTATGATCCATAATGCCCTTTTATTGATAACATTAGAGGGATTATAGATGTTGCACAATAAAAAACTCAAAGGGGAATTTAGAAAAAGAACTTTGCCCCACAGATGGTTATGGGAAGAGGATTCCAAAACTATACTACCTTTTCTTGTCTTCTAAAGGATAGTTAAGCCACTTGAATCTCCTTGAGAATCCACAAATAAGCCTTCCAACCCAGTGTAAAACCACTCCACACTCTAATGAAATCATCCTCAATCATTTGCTAAGCTTGAAATATACTAAGATGCGGGGTGAATTAGTATATTATATATCCTTTACTTAATCTAATTTTTTTTTAACCACTTAATCACACATTAAATATATGAAATAAAATTGAAACAATAATATACACCACACAAGAAAGAGAGAGAGAGAGAGACACCATATTTTTAAATGGAAACCCAATGTGGGAAAAACCACAAAGAACAATATCAAGTATATGAGTGAGCACCAACTCAAATTACAAAGTTTGCAGGCATCAATTTTTAGGATCACCAACCCCTTTGTCGATCACCAACACAATAACTATTTGTGAGCACCAACCCCTTGCAAATATTTGTGAGCACCAACCCACAGGAGCACCAACCCCTCTTGTGTATAAAACACAACTATCTCTCAAAGTTTCTTACTCAACAAATGATATAACTCTACAATATCTCCTAATTTTCTCTCTTTGAAAATAAATACAAATCATGCACTCTCTTGCATATTACAAATGTCTTCTCAAGCCTTTATTTATAGCTTTCCAAATGACCTTTGGCATTCACCCTTTATGAACCTTCAATCTTCATGGAAAATGGCACCAAACTTACATGACCCTCTATATCCTTGCATTTGAAGAGTAATATGGTGACCCTTCATAAGAAAAGGTGTCCTTTCCTCTTTTATATTTATCTTGGTGACTTTTCATATTCCTCAAAGTGTCCCTTTATGAAAAAATACACCATATCCTCTTTTGTTTTCACATTGTGACTCTTAGAACCTCAAGATGACTCTTCATGAGAAAATGCATCCCATTCCTCTTTTGTCTTTTATCCCATGACTCTTTGACTTCTCTATGGGCCCTTTTTTGACTTATATGCAACTAAAAATATATTCATTGATGTTAAATAAATATTAACACACATTAGCCAAGATATGAATATTAAAAACACCATTAAATTTAATGGGGCCTTTATCACCAATAATGTTATACCTTTGACATCAATTATAATATTTCTAATAATCTCCCCCTTTGTCATTGATGGCAACCTCGAACTAAAAATGCCATATCTTGAAACTTGCATATACTGGCATCTAAAAACCATACAGTAACTCCCCCTTACTATAACAACATGCACCTATTTTTACACCTATACCTATTTATATTCTTCTCCCCCTTTGACATCAATGGCAAAGGACCTACTTGGAGCTAACACTTAGCTCCCCCTTAACTGATGTTGAACCTCAATGGTAGGAAGTAAAATAAATTACTCTCAATTTCTCCTATAGATACTCAAGTGTGTCTTTTGGTAGTGCCTTTGTGAAAATATCTACAATCTACTCTATAGTACTGATATATTCCATATTAACATGTTGATCTACAACTTTCTCTCTCAAGAAGTGATATCTAATAGGAATATGTTTTGTTCTTAAATGCATCACTAGATTCTTCTAAATATTAATAGCACTTGTATTGTCACAAAAAATAGAAATAAGTTCATCATATTTTACCTTGATATCTTCTAAATTTTACTTCATCTAAAGCACTTGAGTAAAACACAATACCACTATAATATATTCTACTTCAGCTGTAGAAAGTGATATTGAATTTTTCTTTTTGCTTAGCCATGATACTAAGCTATCACCAATGAAGAAATCTCCTCCCCTTGTAATCTTTCTATCATCCAAGCAACCTACCCAATTTGAATCTATATAAGCAACTAAAGTGAAATATCTACCTATGGAATACCACAATCCATAATCCAATGTCCCCTTGATATATCTAAATATTCTCTTCACCAACTAAACATGACTATCTTTTGGAGCTGATTGATATCTTGCAACCATACGTACTACATGCATGATTTCTGGCCTCGATACTGTCAAATATAAAAGATTAGCAATCATAGATCTATACAAATATTGATCTATAATAGGTAAATATTCATCCTTGCTCACCTTATTTCCTATACACATTGGTGTGCCAATTGGTGCACAATACTCAAATCCAAATTTATTCAACATTTTCTTGGCATATTTACTTTGATATATGAAAATTTCTTTATCTGACTGAAATATTTACAATCCTAAGAAAAATGGCAATTCTCCAAGCATAGACATCTCAAATTATTTTTGCATATTATCTAAAAATTATTTTGTCATCTTTTCAATATTTCCTCCAAAAATGATGTCATCAACATATATCACAATAATCAATTGATGCTCACCTTCTATTTTGATGTAGAGATTACTGCCAACAAATCCTCTCTTAAAACCTTGATCCTGCCGGTACTTATCAAGTCTTGCATACCAAGCTATGGGAGCTTGTTTCAATCCATAAAATGCTTTCTTCAATCTACATACATGGCTACTAATATTTGAGAGAATAAATCCCTCAAACTACTCAATGTATACCTCTTCTTCTAGACTCCCATTTAGGAAGGCAGATTTGACATACATCTAAAACACTTCAAAAAATTTAAACACTACATATGCAAGAAACATTCTAATAGCCTCTAGCCTTGCCACTGGTGTAAAAGTTTCTTCAAAATCTATTCCCTCAATCTGAACATATCCTTTACATACTAATCTTGCATTATCTTGTTCACTTATCCATTTTCATTCAACTTATTTCTATAAACCCATTTTATTCCTATCACATTGTGATCTTTTGGTCTAGGCACTAATTCCCAAGTATGATTTTTTTCTATCTAATTTAATTCTTCATCCATAACCTTAACCCAATTTTTATCATGTCTAGCTTTTGATAAAGTTCTAGTCTAAATTTTGGATAACAAAGAGAAATTAACTTGCTCAGATTCACTTACCATCATTCTTCTAGTGTGAATCTTTCATTTATGTCCTTGTTAATGTCACTTTCATTATGATTTCTCTGAACATATTTAGATGGATTTTTGTTGTCATCTTTTTCCTTCTCATCTTCATTTGATTCTTCAAAATCTTCCTCTTTAATGATTTTAGGAATGTCTACTATATCACTGATTCTTTATGTTCCATCTTCTTCTATCCTAACACTTGCACTTTCAACAATTTTCTTAGTTTTTTTGTTATAACATTTATAAGCTTTAATTTTTCAAGAATAACCAAGAAATATACCTTCATCTACTCTAGATTCAAACTTCCCATGTTTTTCATCGGTTCTCTTTATGAAGCATCTTCTGTCAAAAACTCTAAAATAATCAACTATTATTGGTTTCTCTTTTCATAGCTCATAAGGAGTCTTGTCACTATTGACTCTCAATAATGCTCTATTCTAAATATGCACTACTATATAAACTACCTCTCTTCAATATTTATCTAGTATCTTGGATTAGTTTAGCATTGTCCTCACCATCTCCTAAATTGTTTTGTTTCTCTGCTCAACTACTCCATTTTATTATGGAGTTCTAGCTATTGAATAATGTCTCTTTATTCCATAGTCTTCACAAAACTCAATAAATTGATCTAAAATGAATTCTCCTCCTTGATTTGATCCTTAATCTTCAAACTGGTTTCATTCTCAACTAATGCTTTGAAATGTCTAAAATCTTTTGATGTTTTCTTTAAAAACAATACCCAAGTCATACGTGAAAAATCATCAATAAACAACATGAAATATTTCTCAACTTGAGTACTTTGATTTCTCATAGGTCCACACAGATCAGTGTGAAAAAGCTCTAACATCTGAGTGGTCGAGTACTCTTTTTTTTTAAACCATTTTCTGGATTGCTTCCCATGCTGACAAGGTTCACAAAGCATGTCAGATGGCTTTGTAATCTTTGGAAGATTTTTGATTGCTTGATTTTTGTTAATGTTGACAAGATTGTCAAAATTTATGTGTCCCATTCTCCTGTGTTATAACCAAATTTCTTCAATCTGACTCAAACAACATCTTTGACCTTTGATGTTTGATAACATATACAAATTATTGCCTATTCTCTAAGCATCTATAATCAACACATCTGAATCTTTTCTCCTAATTTAACAAAATTATGCATAAAACTTTAGTGTGTGCCCCTAATCACACATTTGAATTAAACTCAAAATATTATGTTTAATACCTACATACAAAACATTTTTATTTTTAGTTCTACCATTATCCAAACTTAGTGTACCTTTTCCAGAAATCTTGGTAGTAGTATTATATCCAAATTTCACTATGCCACCATTGATCTTTTTCAAAGTTATAAACTTGATTTTATCTCCTACCATGTGCCTTGAAAATCCACTATCAATGAACCATGTCTTTTATTTATTTCTTGCATGCAAAGATATCTATACCAACATAGATTTGTTAGGTTGTTTCTTCTGCCATGAACCTGTCTAAATTTTCTTCTTGATGAATGGAGCCTTGAAACTCTGGTCTTTTTTGACTGACTTGAACACACTTATATATTACTAAGCTATATGTCTAAATTTGTTGCACTTGTAACATATTATGGCCTCTTTATTAAATCCTAATAGAGGAGCAAAAGAGTTGTGGCTTCTGCTTGACTCTGCATGACTTTCTTTCTCCTTATTTCTAAAACTTTTAGCCTTTTTTTGACATTCTATTTTATTATGACCATATCCATTACAATAAAAATAATAACCATAAAAATAGGACCTATTTTTGTATCTCTGACCTAATTTCCTTTTTTAACTCTATTTTCTCCAGCCTTCTTTGTTTGAAATGTCCTCTAGATTCTTAAATTCTTCCCTTTTTATTTCCTCTTTTGTAAGAGCTTCAGCATAGCTCTTTCCTTTTTCCTTGTCTGTGAAAGTAGTGTCCTTCCCCTTCTCTTTTTCAAATCCAATACTAGTCTTATCTAGTATTGATATTTGATTTTCTAATATTTTATTCAACATATTAGTGATATTCTCAAATTTTGAATCATTGATTGCTTTATTTGTTTTCTCAAGATCTACTTTTAAAGAAGTAATTTCAATAACATACCTTTCACATTCTTTACTTACTATTTGCAACTATTCCGTTAGATCTTTTTCATTCTTCTTGCTTTATTCAAAGTGTGCTTGTAGATCTTCAATTATTTCTTTTGACTCCTTTTCATTTTTCTTGATCTGGAGCTTTAATCTTTGATTCATCTTTTGAAAAGCTTTTAACTCTTATAAGGCACAAATGAGTTCTCCTTCCAGATTTACTTTGGCTTCATCTTGTTCTTCTTCTTGATCAATTATACTTTTTCTTGCAGTGGCAACTTCATGTATAGACATGAATAGAATTTCTTCTTCTTCTAAATAATTGACTCCACTATCTTCATTTGAGCTAGAATTTTTAGAATATAAACTCTTTTTCTCAAATCCCTTCTTGAATTTTCCTTTGAAATTCTTCTTGTATGTAGACTTTCCTTTTTCATTTTCACCATTGCCCTTATCTGGGCACTTAGCTACAAAATGTCCAATATTGCCATAATTGAAATATTTAAAAGGTAATTTTCCTTGATATTTACCTATGCCCTTTTTTGGCTTGTGAATGAATAGAGCTCCATTGTCATCTTCATCATCACTAGAACTATCACTTGATTCTTGAATTTTAGCCTGCTCTTTCTTTGATGTCTTGAAAATAGCTTCTCTTTTTGAAGGTTTCTCTTATTCAATCTACATCTCATATGCCATAAGAATACCATGTAGCTCATCCATCTTTATCTTGGATAAATTTTTCATCTCTTTAATTGTTGAAACTTTTTCATCATATCTCAATGGTAGAGATCTCAAAACTTTTTGAATCATAATTGATTCTTCTAACTTTTCTCCAAGACTTTGAATCTGATTAACTATTTGATCAAGCCACAAAAGATAAATTTCTACATTTTCTTCCTCTTCCATCTTCAAACTCTCAAACTATCTTCTGAAAGTCTGAAGCTTAGCTTGTTGAACCTTTCCATCACCTTTGTAAATATTCTCATGTTTTACCCAAGTTTCATGAGCAGATTTACATTGCATAACTTTAACAAATTTTGATTCACATAAACCACATAGAATAACATTTAAATCTTTAGCATTATTTTCACTTTCCTTCTTTTCTACTAGAGTAGTTACTAGTGTCTGTGGCTCTTCATATTCCTCCACCACTACTTGCCAAATGTCGAATCTAAGGGCTATCAAATAAGTCTTCATATTTATGCTCAAAAAAGTATAAATTTTCCCATCAAATAAAGGTGCCTTATTTATAGAAAAACCTTCATGTGATCTAGCCATCGTGCTTTCCTAATCTACCTTCAAGCTGTAATTTTTTTCAAAAAGAACCTGCTCTTATACCAATTGTTAAGCATAAAATATATTGAGAGGGGGGATGAATCAGTATATTATATATCTTTTACTTAATTTGATTTATTTTCTTCAACCACTTAATCACACATTCAATATATACAATAAAAATAAAATAATAATATGCACCACACAAGAGATAGAGAGAGAGAGACACTAGATTTTTGCATGGAAACCCACAGTGGAAAAAACCATGAAGAATAATCTCAAGTATATGAATGAGCACCAACTCAAATTACAAAGTTTTCAAGCACCAACTTGTAAGAACACCAACCCCTTTTTCGAGCACCAACACAACAACTATTTGTGAGTACCAACCCATAAGATCACCAAACCCTTGCAAAGATTTGTGAGCATCAACCCACAGGAGCACCAACCCCTCTTTTGTATAAAACACAACTATCTCTCAATGTTTCTTACTAAACAAATGATATAAATCTAAAATATCTCTTACTTTTCTCTCTTTGAAAACAAATACAAATCATGCACTCTCTTGCATATTACAAATGGCTTCTCAAGCCTTTATTTATAACTTTCCAATGACCTTTAGCATTTACCCTTTGTGACCCTTCGATCCTCATGGAAAATGGTAGAAAACATGCATGACCCTTTGTATCCTTGAATTTGAATAGTAATATGGTGACCCTTCATAAGAAAACACATCCTTTCCTCTTTTGTCTTTGTCTTGGTAATTTTTTGTATTCCTCAAAGAGTCCCTTCATGGAAAAATGTGCCATACCTTCTTTTGTCTTCACATGGTGACTCTTGGAATTCATCAAGAGGACTCTTCATGATAAAATGCATCCCATTCCTCTTTTGTCTTTTACCTCATGACTATTTGACTTCTCCATGGGCCCTCTTTTGATTTATATGCAACCAAAAATATATTCATTAATATTAAATAAATATTAACACACATTAGCCAAGATATGAATATTAAAAACACCATTAAATACAATGGGCCCTTTATCACCAATAATTCTAGACCTTTGAAATCAATGACAATATTTATAACATAATTTTGGTTTCTTGAAGTAGAAAGATGTCACATTCATAATTTGCTATACAACATCTGAGAAGACATTATTTGTCAAGGGCATTGAGTCCCCTAAAATTCCATGATAGGATTTGCATTGATTTTATGGGAGGTACTCCCCCTCCCTTCATTCAAATTGGAAAAAAAAGTGAATTCAATTATTTTTACTTTCTTCTACTTCCTTTAGAGAATTTTTTAATTTGTCCAGACTCCCAAATTTGGATCATGAGCCATTGTTGACCACAAGTTTCCTAAACTATCTAGTTGCCAAACTATTTGGTTGATCAGGGAGTTTCAAGAAAGGGGATGATTCTCTTCCTTCATCCTCATCAAGAGGATATTTTTAAACATTAGGCTGCTCTACAAGTGATTCTTCTTGAAAATTTACCCATTTAGTGAGTTCTTCCATTGAACCACTATGACCTTCTGCTAGTCCTTCCTATATGATTTCTACAAGACTATTTGAGGATGTTACAAATCTTCTGGTTTCCTCTAAGATGGGTTTGGGGGAAATGTCCTCAAATCTCAAATATTTATTAAGATGGCTATTACCTACCACACATTCATTTTAAATGGTCTACTCCTCAAAATGATCAAGTCTAGGGTTTGCTTCTAGACAAATACCATTATTCTTTTCTAGAGGAGGGTTTGGCAGAGTAAGATTCACTTGGGGTGACTTAGGTTTCCATGTCTATATTATATTGAAGGATGCAATGCAATATTTCATAACATGCCCTACATTAATATAGTTTAAATATTAGTATATATAACTTTCAAGTTGGACTTCTTAATTCCAAGTTCTATCACCAAACCTTATGGAAATGAAGTCTAGGATTTTCTTTGAAGGGTTTAACAAAACACAAACACTAGCAAATGTCATGTATCTCTTAGATTTAGTGATAGGTTCTATGCTATTAAATTACCTAATACTACTAAAAATCTTGGAAATGACCTAAGGTAACCAATATTTTGATGGAAGAGCATAAAGATGGATCCATATCTGAGTCTTCTCCATGTTAGCGAATCTTGGGTTGAAGTTCTCCGTCTAGTCTCTAATGTATAATCCTATATTGTCTAAGTAACACTCAACCTTTTATAAGGTTTCCTCCTTTTGGGATATACTTCTAAGAATGATTAAAATAAATCCCTTGGCTAGAAATCTTACTGATAAACCTCTACCCCATTGCCTGTCACACCAGTCTTGGATACTCCACATATCCAACCATCTCTTGAAAATTTTCATGTAGAGGGCTCCATCTTGTAAGATGATAATATACTGTTAGATGTCATCTTCCTTTAAAAGGGTTACTTATTTAACCAAAACCTTACTAGACTTATGCCCATGGCTATAAGATTTTCCCTACTCACCTACCTTCCTATAATCATTGTCATCATGTAGAAACCCTAGTTTTTTTCCCTTGCCTTTTCCCATGTCTTCAAAACATTAATATATATGAAAACTAATCCTTGAATGAAATTTTTTATGTGCATATAGGATGGTGATTTACACTTTAAAGTGTTCTTACTTTTGGTGTTAGATGAAGACAATAACTAATTATTCGTATTTACTTTGATTTTCATTTTGGAGATGCTACAGTATGTATGATCGAATGCATCAAAATAAAATAAAAGCATATTTATGTGAATCAAAAGTGAGTTCTTAATGATGTACTTCAACACCTTATATTACTCTATCAAATCCTTTAAAAACTAAATAATGTAGTCATATGACTCATTATTGTATTTTTATATATACTTATCCTTAACTTAGATAAATTATTGTAACCTAATCATGTATTGTTACTAAAAGACCCTAAGGGGGTATTACTCATATTTTAGGGTGTCAGTAAAATTATTTTAAGACTAAAATGGCATGCAATCCTATTCCCATTAATTTTGATAATTTCCCACCAATGATACATTAGAATGGACATCCTCAACATGATGAAGGTGATATTAACAACATATGTGAATCAATTAACTATAAATTATGCCTCAAATTATTTAATTCAAGCATATAATGATACAAATTATAATAATATGATGTCAATAATTATTTTCACTTTAAATGATATCTATTTTTGAAACAAACAACATTTATAATGCATATAAGGAGTTTTTATTGGCCTAAGTTACATCATGAGTTAACATAGCTAACTAATTCTTTTGTAAATTATCATTTAAGGGAATATTGAATAATTTTATAGATGTCTGATGATACCTCAATTTTTTTAGGCATGACCCATATTTCTCTTCCTATGAAATTATTCCAAATGCTCTAAAATAAAACTGACAGGTTATCCTTCTCTTTTGCCTTACTCTTACATGTTTATAGGCATATAAGATATATTCCTTTGATACCAATGATTAACACCATGGGCCCTAAGAGCTCATGCATTTGACAATGTTTTACTTTTTGGAAAGCTAAATATTGTAATATGTGTGGTAGATAATCTGAAAAAATAGAACACCAATCCCATAATTGTATGCATAAGGTTGATATGCATAAATTCAAATTATGTTTAATAGGTAGAGTAGGATCATTCAATTATGTGAAGGATTTAGTAAGACTAGAAAAGTAATGAAACTATAGAATGGCTCATTATATCTATGAAATAACATCCTTTTTCATTGTATAAGAAGTGTATCTAAGTGTATTTTTTAAACTTATGGTTTATTTAGAATGAGATAGAGAAACTATGTCTTGGTTATTTCTTTAGAAATCATTGTCATCTTCTTTGTTAACTATTATTACTTATTATTGGGAAAGGATGTTAATGTGTGTATATACAGACCATAATGAGGTATATTATTATTTAATCATGATGTACCAATCAAGGGTAAACTTGGAGGTACATCATAGCATCTTTGGAGATCACATTCATCACTAAGCTCCCGAGATGGTCAACAAAGCACTATCATCTTCTCTTGGGAATTTATCATTTTCATGAATAGATATATACATGAATGGTAATATAATAGGATAAAATAATGATAGTAAAATCTTGACATGATTCCATGGGCTTAGAGGAGGATGCTAGTCAAATATCTAGCATTTTGGCTAAGCTACAGACTTTCATAGGCTTGCTACAAACTTTATCAAACTTGTTATGGACTGCAACAGAACCATTACAAATTTGTTTGGAAAGCATTTTTAAGTATTTTTGATGATTACTTGTTACATCACAAGATGATCAATTCCAATTTTAGATGCCTTAGAAAACTTACAATTTATAGTATTTCTATATATAGATTTTCCATTTATAGACTGTATCTAACTGTAGACTTGTATAATTTGAAGAATTTTATTCCTATAATAATGTCTCTCTCCATATTTTGTGGAGATTGAGACATGATAAAATAATTAAGCTGTTACTTTAGAATAAGGCATTGGTTAGAAGAATGAGATTATAAATGCAACGTTTGATACCATTGAATCAATAAATCTTTTTTTCTCTCCATTATTGTGAATACTTCATTCTAAAGT
Source organism: Torreya grandis (assembly GCA_037957365.1). NCBI lineage: Eukaryota > Viridiplantae > Streptophyta > Pinopsida > Cupressales > Taxaceae > Torreya > Torreya grandis. The sequence goes on from JARHVA010009540.1 coordinate 210,328, forward strand.
TTGTGGCATAAAACCTTATGATTCTAATTAAAATCCTCTTTTGAGGAATGAGCTAGGAACTCATTCCAAGGAAGATGGATCAAGGTGTTTGTGTTTAATTTTTTTTATTATGTAACTATCTATTTATTGTGAATTGTTTTTTTTTTCCTTTGTGACATGTAAGCATTCCTTTTTATATAGTTTGTTGTGAACCTGTTGGTGTTTTCTTTGTTTATAAATTATTTTAAATTTAGTAATAAATTTTTTTGAAATTTTGATTTAATTTCATGCATGTGTGATTTAATTTTTGTAAGTGTGGAGTTTGGTAGAAGGGACTATTTTACAAATATCTATTTCTGCTATTGCATATTGTCTTTAGACACCATCCCTAGATTGATATTATTTAAGGGGATTGAAAACCACCATCAAAAATTTAGTTAATGTATCATAGGGATGAAAATTATTAAAAAATGGTATGCACTGAATGAAATAATGTAGAGATACATATGTGATTGAATTTGAGATTCCAAAAGCATATTTAAAACTCATTTTTGTTCTATTGTGTGTGATTTATCATCTTTGTGCCCTTATGAGACAAATGGATACAATATATAGATTTTTTTATAAGAAGTGATTCCCAATCACAATTATTATAGAAGTGGAAGTTAATATTATATCCAATTTATGGTTGGAATTATGGTTTTGATGACAAATTCCATGATGTGGCACAAACATGGAAGATGATGGTTTGCATGCCATGTGGTAGATGAAATATGGAATGTGGATGTTCAGTATGTGCATGTTATCATGTGTGGGATATTTTTGTAATAATTTATATGGTGAGATATTATACCATATATATATATATATATTGCAATACAATTGAATTGATGCACACATGTCAAAGTTTTGAATGTTATGCATAGAGTATAGAGGAGAGAGCATGGTGATATACTTTTATACATAAAGGTATAAGTTAGTGTGGTAATTCAGAGGAGTAACACAATATTATGAAGAATAAAAGATATGTCATACACATAGAATATCCAAAATTCAAGTGAGAAGTGTGTAAACCTACACAAATGTTAAGCATGAATCATACAAAGCTATTAATTTAAATTGTGTTTCAAATTTACTAGATGGGATAGTTTATTGGTTCTTCATGAAGATGATTTTAGGAGATTAAATTAAAAAAATTCATCGTCCCTACAAAAATAAAATTATATTTAACATGACATATTTTTTATGTTTAAGTGAAAATTATTCAAATTTCATTGAGAGTGTTGTGCTTGATTTTGCTCTTATAAAAGACATTTGTTTAATGGGAAATGATATTTTCATAACATTTATTGTGGATAATTGAAAAACTATAGAAGTTTACTTAAGTTATCAAGATTTTTTATTTGGATAAAATTTTGAAGCTATTAAACTTCACTAATGTGCCAATGGCCATTTGATGTCTTTATTAAATTTAAAAAAGGATAAATGAAAATATTGGATTTCAACAACAAAGTCAATTAAATGTCAAAAGATGAAAAATAATTCAAAAATATTTATTCAAAGCCTATAACATGTTATAAAAATGATACAAAATGGAAATTAAATATCTTATTTGTGATATTTACTACCTCAATAGTGATGCACTAGGAGATCTCAATTTCTTTCCATGTCTGGCTTTGATTAGGGTTTAACATATTATACTACCTTTTATTTTATCACCCCATGTGAGACTGTTAAGCCACATATGTATTCATTTGATATTAACCTTGGTATTCCTCTCTTTTGGTGATATGTTCCTTATTTAATGTGCTCACCTCAAGAGATTGTGTCATTTGATGCAATTCAATTAGGAGGAAGTGGCCATTACACTAAAGTGAGCACACAAGTTTGTCTCAAGGTTATACCATAATATAATACAACCCTAACATAGGATTATCCTCTTGACCTTTAGTTTTATTTTCCTAATTTTGATAGTGATTTCAAGTGGATTGAAACCCATATTCTTATAGGGTATTTTGTGGGCCACATCCCAAATGAAAATATGATTTGAATCTATATTAAAACAGATTATCTACCCCATGGCATCAAGATTTTTGGGATTCAAATCTTGACTAAGGGATTCTTCCTTTTTAGGTTTGAAAACTATTATCACTTTGATTTCATTCATAATCACATGACATAGTCTATGTGAGGAGTTTGATGCATATCCATTCCATATAGACCTCAGATTTTATCATCTTGGAAAAAACCAAACTTTAGGTTATATTCTAGATAGAGTTTATAGGATTACAAGTGTTTTTTTGGTCTTTTCTGGAATAGCTAGTGAAACCCTTATGATGATTTATTTGATTAAATTATGATTTTTATTTCAATTTTCTTCCTCAATAATACATCTATTAGAGGTTAACCTCTCTCAAGACCACTATGTCATTATTTGTATACATATAGGTGGTCAACATTTCACCTAGAGGGTTTTATATATTAACCTTCCAAATACCATTTTGGGTGCTAATACTTGGACTACATGAATAAATACATCCCTATGATGGTTGCCTCTAATTATCCACCCAAATCAAATCTAGAAATTTATCATGCCATGGAGGGGGTTGAATGATTATTGGTAGATGGTTGGTTGGAAAATAATCAAATTAATTAGACCTTTAAATCCCATACTAGAAATAATATGCTTATTCCTTTTGGTAATATCATCACACCGCCACCTATGATTTAACATGCACAAACTCCACCACCTAGACTCATTTCAACTATGATAAGTGCTCCCTAGGATGTCAATGTGATTCTGTAACCAAAATAATCTAAGACTCTTTGGTTATATGTATTTCATACATAAGACACATAGATGCAAACATCTATTTTCATAGCTAAAAACCCATAGGGAAACCCTCCATCTCCTTGCCTAAAAAACTCACCATTCATGGAGTCCCTCTCTTGGTAGTGAACAAAATGAGTTATCAAACTTAAGAGATGCCCTATTATGATTGCATATTTTCTCTTGATAATCTATAAACATTATTCTATAATATATTGGGGATTATACCTCAATAACTATGTCATTTGGATGGTTTTTAATTTTATGGGAGGATCCTTGGTCTTGTGAATATTTATGCCTCTAATGATGCGATTGAAAGTATAACTCTTTCAAGGTTGTTGGTAGAATCTATTAACATGGCCCACTAGATTTACTATGGGGAATTTAATATTATTAAACCACCTAAAGATGTGGAAGGTTTCCTCCCGAAGTAATGTTGTGCTAGTAAAATAGAAACCTAGTTTTACTTCTATAACAAGATTGTCCTATTTGATTCAAATCACCACTATAGGCATTCCTCTCTTATGACCTAGTTCACTTGGTACACATTTTACCAAGGAAACTAAAAATTTCTCAATTGAATTGATAGAGCCCTTTTCTTAGACAAGAATATATTATCTTTTTCTCAACATTTTGATTGGTATGTTAGTGTAATCCAATATGTGCTTCTATCGGATCACCAACCTATTAAATTCTCTATGGAATGGTCTACCCATCCAAAAAATATATATACCAGTCAATTTTATATAAATACTTTCCATATACATCATCCTAGAACCATTTCCCACTTTAATAAATTTTGTAACCTTTCTCCTCATCCTTCAAGGGATAATGGGTGGATTGATTGTTGGGAAGCAACCATTTATTGTACTTCCACCTTTATTATTCTTTTGGAGAATAATTAAGGTCCATCAGAAAGTTAGTGAATTAAATATATAAGAAATAATTCAACCATGTTTCTTAGGTGATAGAATAATCCCCCCTAGATGGGTCTCTACAAAACAAAGTGTTTGTCTTAAGGCATAATATTAATCTTATTGATCTTCACCAAGCCCATGGAGCTCATATTCGATATTGCATTCATTGAGTTAAGGATGGTGATAGAGTCTCCAAGTAATTATTCAACAACTTGAAAGATCATAATACACCTACACAAATAACAATTATTAAGGATATTAAGGAGTGGTTAACCAACCTCCCAAATATCCTTCAACCTTTCATGAAGCATTATAAATAGGTTTTTCAAGCTTAGGCATTCATAAAGGCTCAAATAATAGCCTTGAAAATATTCCTTGATGTTGTTCCTTGCAAGCTCTCCCTAAGTCAAATGGTGGCTTGTGAAAACACTTATCCATAGTGGATATTCACCAATTTGTTATGGGTATGGCTTAGGACAAAGCCCCATGTATTGATGATTTTCCATGTGAATTATAAAAATCTATCTAGTATTGTGTTGGACCTGATTTGCTAAAAGTCTATTTAGAAGTTCTTGCTAAAGGTTTTATAGGTATGCTAATCAATATCAAAAATATTACATTCATTCCAAAAACATGACTTTCTATTATCTCCAAGTGGATGCCTATTACTCTCCTGAATGTCTCCTACATTATTATATCCAAGGTTATATCTCTTAGAATTAGATATTTTATTCATTAGTTATTTAATTTCAATAAAATAAGTTCATTCAAGGTCATTACAGCTTAGATAACATCCTTATGATTTTGGAATGTATGGAATGGGATCTCACCTCCAAGTAGAAAGCTCTACTCATAAAAAAATATTTTAAAAAGGATTATGATAGGATATAAAAACCCTTCATCTTAGTCATGATTCAAGCATTAGGGTCTGGTCCCAAGTTCTTTCTCTCTATTCAAACCATCTTTCAAGATGTTTCTTTTTTCTTTACTATTAATGGTCACCAATCTGAGAGATTTAGATTGTTTCACTCTTTCAAAAAAGGATACCCTCTTTTTCCTTCTCTTTATTGCCTTGTTACTGAAGGGTTCTATTATTTGCTTAGAGTTGTCACTTCTAAAGAGATTATCAAAGGTGTAAGTCTCCCCACTACTTAGAACTAGATTCTTATTCAAAATTTCAATGATTATTCTTTTATCACCCTTAAATACAATGAGTATGTTGTCTATCATTCCATGGAATGCCTACACATCTTTTTATTAAATTATGTTTCCAACTTCTAGTGGGTCAAGAACTAGTATTTTTGATAGAGCTATGGACCTTTACATAGCTATATTATAGATTGCCAATGGAAGTGGATTACTCATGAAAAAATGTTCAAATTCATATGTATTCCTTTTAATCTTAAATCCTCTCCTATTGACCTATGAAACAATGTTTTCCTTTAAGGAGAGAAAACATTATCGTATGAGATCACCAAGCCTCTCTTTTTGGCTAAAAAAATTCAAATCTGTTCTAAAATCATAGATGCCACTCATGTGTACTATTATTCTTATTTCTCCCCCACTGAAAAAAAGCTTATAATAAGATGGAAACAATTCTCAATAAATTTATTTGGGCTCACTCTTAAGGCAAAAAATGATTTCTTAGAGTTTACTATGATATTTTTTGTCAACCCAAAGAAATAGGAAGCCTTTTATTGATTGGCATTACTAAACAAGGGTTTACCCTACTTTCTAAATGGATTATCAAGGATAGTGAATGCATGTATACCTTGAAAATTATTCTTAGGAATTTTATTTATTAATGATGGCCCTATGATGGGAATGCCTAGAGGAAATTTGTATTTAAAACCCTACGTATCTCCATAGTTATTGTTAATATTAATCAAACATATGTTGTGAAAAGTATCTATAAATTATGGGAAACTATCAAACCATGGTTGATTTGGAAGGGGGTTGGATTCAATTTTTGAAGGTATGTATTAACTCCCATTATCTATGGTGGTCTTTTGTTAACTCTCTCAATGAGAAACCTTAGGCAAAAACTCCCAAGATTATAGAATTGAGGCTCTTTCATTGTGGCATTAAAGTTTTGTGGGATATTGTTTTATAAGTTTACTAAATATTCACTCACTTGGGATAACCTCAAATAAAAATTTAGATTTAATGCTCAAGATTTTGAGTTAATTTATAAGATTGTAATGGCGATCCATAATTATTATTTTCACATAATTGGTGTTAAAGGTTCTTCTGATGGTGTAAAGACTTGCATTATTCTACCTCCACTCATATGCTCTGGTACCAATCCTATTTTGGTAATAAGTTACCTTCTCCACATATTACCCCATATAAAATGCTTAACAAATGATTAAATATAATTAGCTCTCCATTTATTTGAAATTTAAGATATTTCATTCTATCTAGTCTATTATTGTTGAATAAAAAGAATCCATTTTGCTTGGTGTTTGTTATACCAATGGATTATTTTGGGAGAAATCTTAATTTTCATGGGGATTGTTCCACCCAAGTGCCCTCCTTATGGTAATATTGAGTCCTATAAAAACATTTTATGATTTTGTGTTAGATCTCATGATGCTTAGAATTGGATTTATTCTTGTTTTAAACCATTTAATCCTAAATCATTCATGTTGAACATCATCCTTTAGTGAGTTCTATCCACCTCCCTAAGAATTACAAGAAAATATTCATATCTTATGTATTGAAGTCCTTTTTCTATAGAAAGACAAGAATGAGTACACTTTTAATAAAAAAATATTAGGCATAGATTTTTATACTTCTAACATAATATTTATCATGTCTAATCTCATGCTTTGAATTCAATTTCAAACTAAAAAAGAGGATATGGAGATCAAGAATACTTTTACTTTAATGGAATATTGCGGAAGCACCATGTGTATAGTCAGTCGAGTGTCACCAAATGATCCCCCACATGAATATCAACACAAAAAATAAGATCAATGAGGTTGTGGCAAGTATTAGATTTATGATAATCACATATCATAGATATTATTTGTATTCTCCACCCATCCTCCTCCTCTTAGGTGGAAATTATCTCCCTTAGGATGATATATAAGGTGGCGATTTCTGAACATCAATATTTGTCAAGTAGGGTTTGCCCCTATAAGTAGAAATAGACAAGTAAAGTTCCTTCTATTAGCTTTGGGAATCTCCCCCACTCCCCCCTCCCTGGCTCACCCACAAACCCTCCCACCTACTTCCCCTTCCCCCCTTCCACCACCCACACAGATAGACACACACAAAGGATAAGTTAGGTCAAAAACCTGTATAGTCCTTCATTGCCTCCTCCATAGCTAGGCTAATGAATCCTATTGCCTAATGTGTGATTTAATTATCTTTTAACTCTTATGGTACTAATTTTAACTATGATGTAATGCATCTTTTGTAGTTTTGGTTTCTTGAATTCCAATGATGTGTTTTGCTTTCAGGGTACACTGCCATACTACCTATCTTTTTTATCGTACATATATTACATTTTATTATTTTAAAAATGATACATATTTAAATTAAAAAAAATTATTTACTATTAGAAATCCTTGCTTACAATCTCATATAATTTACATCAATTGTAAATTAAATTGGAACAAGGCATCTAACATCAACCCCAAAACAACAAAAACAATAATATTACATATTAAAGAGAAGTCATAATTATATAAGTTTTTTTTATAGTAAAATGCACATATATTAAATATGTATATTAATTTACATATGAAGGTCTACCAAATGGTACATCATTTAAAACAAAGAAACCCAAATTTAATAGAATATAAAAAATCATTAAATTGTTGTACCCAGTATCTAATAAAACTTAAACATATATTAACAATACATTGTGTTGTTACCCTAAATTAATACCTACTGAATGATAGTTAAGAAAATTCATATATTACCAATGCATGCTCATATTAGACATATATATATATATATATATATATATATATATATATATATATATATATATCACCTTTAGATACCACACCACACCATAATAAAATTATGGAAGGCAAGAAGTGAACCACATTTTGTGGAGCAGTTGATTCATGGAAAATGATGACAAGTTATGAACTGTTCTTCTAATGATTTGTTTAAGCGTGTGTCAGTGGTTTAGTCACACTCATTCCTCCTGGGAGGGTGGTGTTTTTTTGAAAGTTTTTTGTCTATCTCAAAAACATAGATAATTTTTAAAAGACTTTATGTTTCTAGTTTTTTGCACATTGTCTAATGTGTCTCTTTTGGAAGGCTTGATTTAGTAGCCTGTTATTCATTTTGTTCCTCATGGGTTGTTTATTGAGGCACCTCATTCAAGCCTTACTGTCATATCTTTTCTTTTTGGTTGAAAATTCTTTCATAACCTATTTTTCACCCTATCAAATAAAAAATATATTTTTTATTAGTCTCACCTCTTTAAGAAGAAATAATCTCCATTACATTGCATTGTGAGAATAGATGTGGAAAGTGTTATGGAACTTAACCTCTAGTATATTATTTCTATTGTTGAGGAACTTGAACCATCTTATTCCTTGCAAATATGACCCATGCATTAATGTATTGATCTACTTCTATTGGTGTATATCTATTTAGTGCATAATGGGAATAACATTATTTACAAAACTTTAAATTTTCACACAATCTAAACTCTCATGCCAGGAATAGATGATAAATAAAAAACATGATTTTGATGCTAACCAAAGATATTGCATTAAAATTAACCAAGATAAATTGCATAATTTCTATCCAAATAAATGACTATTCACTTCATCTTCTAAGAAGTTTATTTAGCTTCGTACATGACGATCCATCTATCAATACGAGACAAAAGATATGAGGCAATTACTCTTAGAATTAACAATATTAAGTATAATAATATCACACCCCTTTATATGTATGGGTTGTTTAAAGACCAATCATGCCTCTCAACTTTTCAAATTATTCTCTTCCAAGAACATTTGTCAAGATGTTTGTTGGTTTCTCTACAATACACTAATATCTTTCACAAAATGTTGAATGGAATGGCATTTGGTGTTGATGTGTTTAGTTTAGCTTTGAAAGAATGGATTATTTTCAATTTGAATTGTAGATATGTTTTCAACCATAAGAGGTGTTAATGAAACCTATTTCTCCTTCAAATCTAAAAAAATCATTCTAGTTCATAAAATTTCTATAGTTACTTCTAAATATTCCATGTATTATGTTGTTTCTAAATAAATTTTTGTTATTGATTATTTATTTGACATCCAACTTAAATTTTTTTTTCCCAAATTCACTAGAAAACCTAAAGTATATTCCCCATCTTCAAAATCACCAAAATATCTAGAGTCTAAATATCTAACTAGTTTGAAGTCCCCTTTGCAAAAGTATTTGAGCCCAAAATCATGTGTTCCTTTTAGATATCAAAGGACTATGTTTTTCCTACCAAGGAACTTTCTCTAGGTTGCTACATGAATTGATAGATAACACCGGCATTGATAGAAATACTTAGTCGAGTTTTAGTCACATAGATCAAACTTTAAAAGAGTTATATGTATTTAGTAACATATACTAAATATGTATCTTGTGATATCAAATTTATATTTTTTTCTATGGGCATAGTAAAAGCCTTAAAATCTGTCATTATTAATTTTATAAAACTTTCACCCATATATTTGTGTTTAGTGATGAAGATATAATTTCATTTATGATTCATTTCTTAATGTATATATTAATCAAGATAACATAGATTGCCATGTCAAAGCCTTTCATCAAAATTTATTTAAATTTTATAGTCTATCTATCATTATTTATTATGATGCGAAGATCATCCACATACACCACTACAAATACAATTATTTTGAGAAAAAATAGTTTCATCTTTAAACTAAAATTTTTGAAGTTCATGTTCAAGACATGCTCAATGAATTTTTCATACTGTACTCTTGGGACTTGTTTTCAACCCATACAATTAAATTTCTAGCTTGAAAACTTTGTTATGTTGGTCATTTAATGAAAAAAAATGGATGAGTCATGTACATTGCCTCTTTGATATCACCATTTGGAAATGTATTTTTAATAATTATTCAATGAACCTTCAATATATTTTAAGATAACAAATCCAACATAGTTTGAATTTCAGTCCATTTTGATATTGGTGCAAAAGTTTCAATTTAATCAATTACTTTTGTTTTAGAAAATCCCTTTGTGAAAAGCCTTGATTTGTGTTTGTCAAGTGAGCCATTATTTTTTTACTTGATTTGAAATACCTAGTTCCATCTAATAGGTTTACAACTAATTAGAGGATTAACCAATTTCCATGTTTTATTTCTTATGAATTCATCATACTCACTCTTTATTATTATTCTTCACACATCAAGATTTTTAGATTGTTTGAAGGAAGTGGGTTCAATGTAAAAAGTAACATTGACTTCTTCTAAATATTTTTATAAGGTAATCATTTCTATCTTACCATAAATTTCATCTAGGAACTTATTTTATTAGTGTGTAATTGTATGCGCACTTCTAGTACCCACTTTTCTAACCTCATTAGGTCTAACATCTTTGAATATATGTTTGGCCCATTTTGGTATCTTTTTGTGAGTATTTTTAATAATCAAAAGTGCATCAATTTATTGATTTGAATCTTATTCAATTTATAACATGGATCCATCTTGTGATGAAGTTTCACTTTCATCTATAGAAGGAGTGTTGTTTTCAATTACAATACCCAATATAGATTCAATTGTTTATGAATTATAGGTTCCCACTTCACTATTTGAAACCTGCATGTCAAGATCCCTGTGTTTAACCCCAAATTTAGATATGTGTGGTAATCTAGAGTTAAGGGGTATTATATTAAATTTTACACAATGATGGTGAGCTAACCTAATGATCAAGCCAATTAATAAAAAATTTGAAAAAATAGTATTATGAATTTATACTACTAAGATTTGCTCAAAATAGTCAAGTACAACTATTTATATATATTTAAATAAATAGGACCTCAGGCTTATGTAGTTCTCCCCTACATGTTGGATATTTTATGCAAAAGGATGAAATGTGTGATAAAATAAATAAATACAATAACCTAGCTCATAACCTTGAATTACTCTTTAAATGCTTCACACCTATGAAAATATGGCTCCTATGATTGATATAAAAATAGGTATGACTATGAAAAATTTCCTCACTTGAATGCTTATTGGTATATATCCTTATGATTTTTAGGAGTTTCCTAGGTGAGGAATGAATGAGGTTTGATATTGTATATATACCAATCCATTCTACAATATCTCACACTAAATCATAGTTTGAATTTTTTGATACATTAAATTTTCAAATTGGATGAATTTTGGGCACTAGACACTTTGTAGGAAAAGTGTAAAATTGTGTCGACGTAGCTATTTGTTTGAGATGCAATTGTCTAAATAGCTATAAAATAGGAATATGTCTAGAATTGGGAGTGAAGGATAATAATCAGGTTTAGATATTTTTGTATACTATATAAAACTTGATCATCATAATAACAATGGTTAGACTAAGAGATAATCAATTAGGCACAAAAAGATAGTGAATGGGAGCCTTTTAGCAGTGGGTAGGTCTATAAATTCAAGGTTCATATATGATAGTTATTTTTCATGTGTACAAGGTGGAGATACTACATGAATTAGATTTTAGTATCTATATTTGCATCCCCCTATAATATAGTAATGAAATTTCTATTTTAAATGAAATAAATGCTTACTTGAGTGTGTACATAGACTTTATATTTATGTAACCCAAATTGATTGCTTTTTTATTGACTTATCTTCAACCAAGATCATATTATAATATGTAATAAATGTATCAAATCTAAAACTCAAATAATTTGAAATGCTTTAAATTAGAAAGAGCAATATTATAAGTGCATGTGTGTTGATACAACCATATTTCTTTTTGTAATTTTGATTTGAAAGGATGCCTCAATATGAGGAATTGAATATAAGACTAGGAAAAGTTTTATCATGTAAGTGTGTGTGTGTGTGTGTGTGTGTGTGTGTGTGTGTGTGTGTGTATTGGAGTACATGTGCCCTGAACCTTGGTGTAAAGGTGAATTACAACACATCTATTGAGATTTTTTCATCTCAACTTTGAAACCCAATTATGTGCATGGTCTGGTGAGTGTGATCAATGTAATATATCTAAATTATACAAATCCATCCTATATTTTTTGGTAAACTTAGATGATTTAATCAAATCTAACTTATAATTTCAGTAAGATTGAGTGATTTAATCAACTCAACCTTGTAAAGGTAAACTAAGTATTGTAATAGATTGACTCAATAACAGTCCATAAAATTTCAACTTAGGTATAATAATAGTCCATAAAAGTATTTGAAATTTCAAAAATGATTTTATTTTACAGTTTTAGGTTCCTTTTGCATAGCATATGCACCTCATATATTTCTCAACTTTAAATCTAGGTATGATATTGGTACCAATGTATAATATTTATATGAATCATATAATTATCAAATTTGGTGAATATGAAATAAATGAAAGTGTGGAGGGAATGTTTCTATGACATCCCCCTACTAAATCTAGACAATTTAAAAATTGGTGTAAAATGTGGAGAACATGTTTCCATAACATGCCCCCACTATAATTTGGAAATGTCAAGTACTAAGTAAGTGTGGAGGTCATGCATTTTTGACATGTCCCCATTGTAATATGAAATTTTTGAAGTGTGGAATACATGGATCTAGGACATTCCCCCACTGATATGCTTCCCTTTTGAGGTGGGGTAAATTATAATCTAGTAGTTATCTTAACTCAAATGGATAAGACAATTATATAAGCTTTGTATATATTATGTAACGTACAAGGATAACATATCTAGGTAGATATAAAAATGAGGTGTGTATTATGTGATCACATTAAGTCCTAAGATGCATGATATAAATCATGGAAACATCTAGAGAGTAATAATACAATCTCATCAAGAAATCAAGCAAACACACAAGATCACTCAAAATCAAAGAAACAAGAAATGTTACAAGAATACCTCATATAAGGGGCATGTTCAAATTTCACACAATCAGAGGGACATGAGTTATTCAAATGTCCATGAAGCATAGACTGATATATTCAAATGTCCACATATAACAAGCAATGACATATTTAAATGTAAAAATAGGCAAGCATAGGCATATGGGCCATAATCAATGGAGAATGTTAAAAATATAAAACAAGCAATACAATTCAATATATTAACATTAAAATATCACACTCAATAAAATGCTAAAATGGATAGTTAGGAAAAATATAAGCAACTAGCATGAACATAGCATATTGGTTCCTAAACATATTTTTTTTACAAAATATTAAGTACATAGCATATCAAGTGCACTTTGGAATGTATAATAATGGATATAAACATGTGTAAGTCTATATAATCTTAAGCATGATAATGAAAAGTCATCATAGAATAATTTAATTTGGGTGTATTGTGATCAAAGAAGCAGATGCCCCCAACATACTTCAGACATGAGGGGAGGTAAATCCAAACATCTATACTTGAGTATATCATGTATATGGGTTTACCTATATCAAAATTAATCAAAGTGTGAAACATATGTGTATATAGGGAAATAATTATTGTCATCCTCTAACATGAAGTAAATAACATATGCACAATAAATAGTACATCTAGGAACATGCTAAGTTTTTTTTGTAAATTTTTATCTTTTTTGAATTCTTTTTGGCTTTTTTTGGGAATATTTTAGTGTTTTTGGTATTTTTTGAATATTTGAATGTTTTTTTTAGTTTTTTTTAAAAGACAAAGTCTATCCAATTATCCCATGTAACAGATGCTACTCTAGAAGTTCTCTCAACACTAGATATGGCATAACAAATTAGGGGTATTATCGAGGAGCATGTGTAGGTGAAATATATGGCACTATAGGCTCTATAATGTTTTATGTTTTAATCATATGACTCTATGATATAAAAGAGGTAATAAAGGAGTATGGTTTCATAAAACCCATCATTCTGTGCTATGTGATGTATTTAAGGTATCAATAATAGGAACATGTTTAGGTGCTCTAGATAACTAAGTATGTTATGTAGTAGTAGATGAGGATTTTGTGGAATCCATTGTGTATCTTTGATTCAATGATCTTTCAAGTAAGATCTACCTAAGAAATGGGATTGCATGTTGTTTACCCTTTCACAAAGGATTAACCTTAGTAGTTTTTATAATTATCTGTCTTGGAATAATTTTTTTTGTTCAAGTGTATGTTCATATGGAATTATATAAATTATGACTACTTTAATGGTATGAATATATTCAATAAAGCTATGCACTATATAAGGTAATGTGTGGAGTTTTTTTTTTAGTGTCATCCCAATAACATATAAAAAAACTCTTATATATGGTATAACTTAAAAGGTAATGACCACATATACTATGACAATCTATAAAGGTAAGTCAATCTCACCAATAACATGTTATGAGGTCCCATCGAATGCTCTAAACATTTTGGCTGAAGGGTGTAAATCATCATGTGTTTATCCAAAATATGTAAGTAATGTCATGATTAAAAAAAATCTCTAACACCATTATTGATCATAACATTATGAATAAGACAATGATCAAGGTATGATCAAATAAATAATGAATGAATATTTAAGTCATTATCCATAATCTCACTATCATCAAAAGTAATAGAGGGTCTAAAAATCATAAAATACATATGTCATATACATAATTACTAATAATACCATCTAATGGGTTCCCATAATATGGTGGATGGGGATGTGCATTATATTACATTTGCACTTCTAGTGTTTTTCAGAATGATCTTTTAATGGATCACTAAACATATTTTGGTTTTGATGGTTACCAAGTTATGTCCCTAAATATTTGGGAAGATCATAGAATGTAAGTTGTTAGTTATTGATAAGTTCTTGGATCTTATGATTTAAGGTATAACATCAGTTAGTAAAATACCTAGGTCCTAAGTGATAGTCATAATAAGCATCAAGATTCTATCCATGAGGTATAGATCTACTCATGTGAACCTCTATCTAAGGAGGGAGAGATATGAGATGACATTCTATAATATTTTTAAGTATATAAGTTGGAAACTCTGATAATCATGTAAATTATCTCCATGGTACATTGGATAAGACAAGTTGATTAGGTTGTTATGACACTATATTAATAATTGTAGTGTGTTCTTTTTTAGGTTCTATAGGTCTAACCTTATAGCTTGGTTTGATATGACACTTGGTGTTGTATGTATTTAGTGTGTTGGCTACATACTTAAACATTTTCAGTGAAATATGTTTCATATCATGTTCTCCAACAGTATGCCATAAGTCATCAAAAGATTTGAGTTTTTTGAAAATAATGGACTCATGTAATGGGGAAAGAAAAATTTTATTGAAGATGTCCCAAATTTCTTTATCTTCCATTTGGTTTATAATTTTGTCCAACATTATCTTGTACCTCAAGACATATTCATTGATAGGTTCATTTGTTCATTGTTTGATTATTTCAATTTGGATATAGGATACTTTTTGGTAATGTTTATATAAAAGTGTGCTAAAAATTGATCTACAATAGGTTTGAATGATTTTATGGATTGGATTGGTGAATATTAAAACCATATTAGAGCATATTCCTTTAGGCTTATTGGAAATGGTTTAGTCAAAAATTTATCATTGAAGGCATAATCAAGGCATGCTACATAGAAATATTGAGTATGTTGTTCATGTCAGGATTAGGAGCACAATTGATTACCTTGTATAAGCAACTAAATACGGAATTTAACCAAAAGTAACAAGTAACTAGAAATCAGAAACAACACAGAATTTGAGAGACAATACAATCTTGTATTCAACTCATCTAGAAGGAAATACAATAAAGAGATTACACTCTTCCAACACCTCTTGGGTGTACCAGTAACTCTCCCTCAAGAGTTATTTCTCTCACAACCAATTACAACCACAAATCAAACACAGAGTTGTACCCTCCACCAGTCAGTAACAATACTGCCAGTCAAACAAGTACTCAAAGTACTCCAAGTAGGTCTCCCTTGATCTTGCAACAATTTGCAAATCAAATGATCTTACTTACCATGTAGATCTCCCCTAATCTTGCTATACCATAGATCAACCTGGTTTTGCACACTTGCAAACCTAGATCTTACAATCAGAAGGATCTCTTCCTTGTCCTTGATTACAATACAGCCCCATGGGTCTATTATATAGATCCCATGCAAACAATAATTAGACTTCTAATTACAATAATTAGAAACATAGACTCAAGACTAAAATTAGTATTTTACATGCAAACAAACTATCTGTCTAAAATAAGACCAGTTATGGAAGTGCATGCACACACAGGCTGCCAATGTCGGTGCCTATCTGACTGATGTTGGCTGACCCATAACCGACATCGGTTACTGTGAACACTGAAGATGACCTACGTCAGTTGTGCTACCGACGTTGATTTATCTGTAACTCAACAACCTCCTCCATATTTGCATCAGTGAAGCTTTTATCTCCATAACCTAACAGTTCAGGATCACCTTTTCCATCATAAAATGTGAACTTATGTGAAAAACAATGTTGGTGAGGGGTGAAAATATATTTCATGTGAAAGAGGGTTATGCAAAATCTCTTGGGAATCAATATCATAAGGTTAATTCAAATACTTTTTCTTAATATTTTTAACCTTAGCTTGCAAACATTTTCTAGTTTGGACAAGATATTGCACATTTTGATAACTAAAACTTTAAACTTGTGAAGTCACTAAAGGAGGTGTACCCATAGCTTGAGTTGATATAGGCATTAAAATTGGTAAATGGGTTGAAGTGTGAATTTTTTCCATGGAGGATGTATTAATAATAGTATTTTTTATGAGTAAAAATGGTGTAAACACGTAACCTATGCCCCCATTAAAAATATGAAGTGGTGATGTTCTCAAGGGGAGGGTTAGAAGGAATATATTGATGTCCAATAGCCATAATATCATGATAAATATGTGCACTTGGTTTTCCCTCTCTCTTTTTTTGCTTTTTTAGTTTCTAATATGGATTTTAAGATCTCACTAATACCTTGAGGTTTTTGATATATTTTCTCTAGAAACATAACAAGATATTGTACTTGGTCTTGGTTTATTTGCTCATGATTATTATGTTCATTAGATTCATTACTTTCATGATGGACATCATCTTCTTTGATAACTTTCATATATCAAATTTGAAACATTTGAAAGGTAGTTCAATCTTTCCAAATTTGATGTAGCATGGAAACACCTTAATGTTTTGGGTACCCTATTGGAGAGGTGAATCTCTAGGTTGAAGGGCTAGTTCCCCTTGATGAATCACTTAGGCTCAAACACTACACTAACACTTACTAGGAAAAGGGAGATAAACCTACTATAATGGAGGTGATGCACCAAATATGAACTAATCCCTAACAACCAACTATAATTACACTTCAAACAAGTTGAACATGACACTAATCCAAATTTTCCTCTTTACATCAATGTTTCTCATGAAGTTTTGTGAAGCAAGCTTGAGTTAGGAGGACTAGTCAAGAGGTCATGACATGACACTAATGAAAGATACATCACTAAACACATACACACTCCATTTTAACACTTTAATAAACTCAAAAAATGTATTCTAAATTTACCATGAATTCTAAACAAGGACAAGCATGCCAAGGAAGAAAGGTTATCACTTAGCAAGATCAACTAGTCAAACATGCATATTGAAACCAATCCATGGAGAAGGTAAAACTAGGTCATTCTTCATTGATCAAAGCTTAAAAATGGGCATGGATTTTCCATACTTAGGTGGAGGATATAAAATTAGCCAATTAAGGTTCAATATATAGATAAATTGAGAGAAGAAGGAGAGAGAGAGAGAGAGAGAGAGAGAGAGAGAGAGAGAGAGAGAGAGAGAGAGAGAGAGAGAGAGAGAGAGAGAGAGAGGTTTTAAACTACCAAATCATGTCCTCAAATACAAATTTTATTCTTCTAAAGATGTGATGCATATTTATTTTCCTCTTTTCCCTATGACTATGATACCTTCAAGTTACTCACTGAAGCAATAAAAAGATCTCAACCTTCTTGGTTCTCTCTGGAACTTAGATCACTAACAACCATGTACTTATACAATAATTTCCTTTGATCAAATATTATACTCAACCTTAGAATCCTCTAATCCTTTCAACTCATCTTTTAACCTTATGTCAATCGAATTTTAATTTCTCACAAACATGTCTTTACTATCTTATTAGGTTTTCTCAATATCACTCTTCTTAGCCTTGTACCAATGGGGACTTTGGCTTCTCACAAAGGCTCAGGTTAAAATGATATTCTAATGTATATTATCCTTAAGATCATTCTCAAATAATTACCATCTAATTACTTGACTAATCTCTAAAACCCCTCAACCAACTCTTACCACAATCACTACTTCCTCTTTGTGACAAGGCTCCTACCAACCTTTTTTTTACATTTCCTCTTAGTACAGAAAGGTACGATATTAAATAAACACAAAAATATTATTTTTGGATACATTTTATCCTCTTCCTTCCCTTCATAAAATTTTATTCTCTAACTCTTTTCCTAAGACATTTGTCTAGCCCTTCTTGGTCTCAATTTAGGTCTCTTGGACCCCTATTATATACATAATTGCTCATATGTCATACTACAATGTACATGAAAACTTTAAAATATAAAAATATCCTTATATATCCTATATCCATTATATAAACCAAATTTTAGACATTTTTTATGATGAAGTCTCTTGTTGTATCGGTTTTAATATTGAAACCCTAGACAAGGTTATGGTTGACTGTCACTAACCTGAGAAAGATTATCTTATCTCCAAACATGTCTTATGTTATTTCAAACCACAAAAATAACTTAATATGGTTTTAATTATCTAACTACATCCATTCCAATTTTTATACCTCCACCATAATGCTTCTATTCGTCACTAGTATAAATTTCAATAGGACTGTACACACAATCATAGGTTTGTATAACCCAAACAAGGTTCTTTTAGTTTGTTAGACTCTCCAAATAGTTATTACCTCCATAAATTATTGATAAATGAATTCAAGACTTCCATATGTATTATTGAATCATTATATAATCCTATTGATGCCACTATCATACACTTTCATCAGTCTTTCTCTCAACTATGTGTAAAAACATAGTAATCTACAATCTTGAAAGTAATCTCTCCATAGAATATGTGTGTGTGTGTGTGTGTGTGTGTGTGTGTGTGTCTATATATATATATACATATATATATATATATACATGTATGTATATATATATATATACATACATATATATACATATATATACATGTATATATATATACATACATATATATATATATATATATATATATACATATACATATACATATGTATATATATATACATATGTGTATATATACATATATATACATGTATATATACATGTATGTATATATATATATACATGTATGTGTATATATATATATATATATATATATATATATATATTCTTACAATGCATGATAAAAAAAAGACTGAGTAGCACAAGTGTAAAGCAAAAAATCCATGGAATGTTTGGTTACATGAGTGATTGGTAAATTTTTTAATTTTATATCCTTAAGTGATATGTTATATATATATATATATATATATATATATATATACATATATATATATATATATATACATATATATATATATATATATACATATATATATATATATATATACATATATATATATACATATATATATATACATACATATATATATACATACATATATATATATACACATACATATATATATATATATATATATATATATACATACATATATACATACATATACATACATATATACCTACATATATATATATATACATATATACATACATATATATATATATATATATACATATATACATACATATATATACATATATACATACATATATATATATATACATACATACATACATATATATATGTATGTATATATATATATATATATATATATACATACATATATATATATATATATATATATATATATATATATACATACATATATACATACATATATACATACATATATACATACATATACATACATATATACATACATATATATATACATACATATATATATATATATATATATATACATATATACATACATATATATACATATATACATACATATATATATATACACATACATATATATATATATATATACATATATATATATATATATATATATATATATATATATATATATATATATATATATATATATATATCACTTAAGGATATAAAATAAAAAAATTTACCAATCACTCATGTAACCAAACATTCCATGGATTCTTTGCTTTACACTTGTGATATTCAGTCTTTTTTTTATCATGCATTGTAAGAACAAAGAGTTTTGATACAGTCTGTAACTTTTCATCCAAAATATGAAACTTTCTATTTTATTGAAAATTTTATTTAAATGTAAAATAATTTATTTATTTCCAAAGGTATTTAGTTATTATATACACATTCAAAACATATACCAACATAATCTTCTCTTGAAAATTCTTGCTTTCTCTCAATCTTCAATACACATAATATAAGCAATACAGGCAGGTCTGTCTTGGGTTTCTCATGCAAACATATGGAATCAACTTAATATATTATAAATAACCCCAAAATATATATAAATCAATTTTCCAACATTCTCAAAATTACAACAAAATCATAACTTGAATAACATTCGCCTCACACATTTTGTTTATACATTTAGTGTCAATGCATACACAATAAACATAAGAACTTGTAAATATGTAAAATTAAATAACTATATACACATAATATTTGGGTTACTTATTTTCCCTTTATAATCCAATACAATTCACTCTAATTTTAGTATAAATTTACTCATACTTTTATACCTCATAACTATCCTAACTTGTAACTCCCTTATGTACATTGGGAGTATGTCAACTACCTTAACGTCTCACATGACTACCAAAATGACTAAATTTATGTTTCATGTATGTTTTTAAACACATTTTAACCATTAATATAACCTAACCACATAAATTACAACATTTAAAAACTTATAAAAACATTAAAACATCCCAAAACCTTGTCAAAAGATTCAAAATTTTAAACTTTTAAAAATGGTAGGAAAATGCCATATGAACCTCAATTAAAATTCTAAAGAATAATAATACTAATAATTAGTAAAAACACATTATAAGTGAATTTTAATAATAAAAAAATTCAAAATTTGGAGACCATGAATATTCCCTTGCGTCAAGATGCTCTTCTACTCCAAGTGGCGTGAAAGTTTCAAACTTTGCTTGGCAACTTGACTACCTCTCCAAAATCTCCATTTGCTTTGGATTTTTGAATTAAAAGTGGAATTATTGATGGTTATATCATGTTTATTTACACCTCTTATCTTATCTTGACACCTCTCAATTTATCTCTTCAGGTTCTCTTTGGCACATCACTTGATTCTCTTGCTAGGTTTTTAGAAACCTCTTCACCTCACTAGGTCAATCTTGCTTACAAGTGTCAAAATATGAATTCATATTCTAAAATTAATTATATCTCCATTGATGGTCTATTCAAATCATATCAGACCTAAAAAACTCACTTGTAAGTCTCAAACCAACCCCAATAACTCGTTCTACACTAAAAGCTCCATTATAGCTTCATTCCTTGTAACCCTAAAATCATGAAAAAATCCTTGTGTAGAGATTTTTATGGATGTTACTAGGAAAATTAAGGCATATTTTAGGACCCAGTATGTCCTTATATCTTCGTGCCATGTTTTATATCCTTAGAGTGAGTGGAAGTGTCCTTTTCATATATTACTCTCTCCTAACTAGGTCTCAATTAGGCCTTCCTACCTAGAGACTAACTTTTGATTCCACAAGCTTTCCACACATTCCAAACCTAAAATATTTAATTTATTCAATTTTAGGGATTTCTAAATATCATCCATATCAAATTCATGTTCCTAACACCCTATACGGATCTCCCAAGTAGCTTCAAACAACTTTCTTTAGCTTATTTCATACAATTTCATACCTATAAGTATAGACCAATGGCATGGGGTGATTTTCATGAGAATTTTGGACATTATTTAGGTTATTTTTAGGTTCATATAATCCATATTGAGTTATTATAATCATCTTTTATCTCATCAGGTCAGAACTGGTCTCTTTGGCAACTTATGAGTGCCTTAGGGTCTTAAGGATTGTTCATGAAGCTTAGACCTTAGATGAATAATAAAATACCATGAATCATGAGTGAATATGTATTCCTTATTATTAATAAAATATTTATACACCATGAAACCCTTCATGAGAGATATTAGCATCTCAAACTACCTCTTGAGCTAGTAGAATGTGCTTGGTGAGGTCTAGAAGAGAGATTAGATCTGAAAGTGCAAACTTGATGCCTAATTTCAATTTAAAAAAGTTTATTATGTATTTAAAACCATTATAAAATTATTAAAATGGTCATATTCACCATCTTACTTCATTAGGTCTCTTGCATCTTCTTTGGTCTGTGCTTAGGGTTCTTAAGTTCAACACTACAAGAAACCCTCATGACTGTGTTTGAGACCTTCTTTACAACTATGGGGTCTTTATAATTCTTTAAATTTTATCATTAATATCCTAAGTTTATTTATATTCTTCATAATTTCATATTTTTTTCATAGACTCTTATCTCTATAGACTCTTCCATCTCAAAATGTTCACACACAAGAATGTGTGTTTGGTCTAGGCTTGTTTGGCCTGAACAAAGCTTTCTACCACTCCTCTTTACTGAGTATGAATATATAAATGAGATATTACTATCATAATAAATTTGTCTTCATGATTTAATTTTTTTCATATACCTCAAATGCTTCTCAAATCAGGCAGAGCTTTCTCTCTCTAGTAGGCAAGTCTTATAAGAGCACTTGGTTGGGTGCATGCAAGAGTTAGGGTCATTTGAGGTTTTTTATCATGTATTAAACCTATTTTATGGTCTATTAAACCTTTAAAATTACTTTTGGACTTATTAATATCTCTAAACCAAATAAACCCCATCTTCACTATATGTGCATTGTCTTTTATCAGACTTTCAAACCAACATGCTTACCTTGGAATCTGTAAGTGTATATGGGTTGTGTCTATGGGGTTTGAATGAATCTTTCAAAGTAATTTTATCTCTAAACTTATTATTTATGTCTCATTATTATTTAGTGTCTTCAAATTTATCCACTCAAACTCAATCATAAAACCTTGCATTGTCTTCTCTTTAGGCTTGAGACTAACCTACTCTTTCTAGTAGACCTATAGGTGTTCATTGAGGTGTTCTAACTAAAATTTTGGAGATTTATTTAAAAAAAAAAAAATTAAATAATCAAATTTCAACACCATTTAATGGAGGCTTATAACCTTTCCTTGACCCTCTACAACTTCTCAAAACCTCACATCTTCTTAAACATACACTCTTCTCTTTGAATTTGTTTACAACCTATAGATGCTCATTTAGATGTTTGAATGTAATTTATGTTTGAGGAATTTCATCACAATATTTGAAAATTCAATGTATTTTTATATATTTTTAAGGACCTCAACACCTTTTCTTATATCTTCTCAACTTCCCAAAACTTCATAACTCCACAAGCACACCATCTTCCTTGATTGTCTAGGCATGGATGTAGGTGGCCATTTAGTCGGTTTTACACTTTAGACTTGTTCTATACAAAATAATATCATGTAATTTTGAGATAAAATAAACCTTATATTAATTTTTTCCCCATTATCTTGAAAAGTTCATTAGCCTTTCATATGTCTATTTGCTTTCTTGTCTTCAAACTCAAACCTATGTGTGAGTGCCTAGGCTTATAGACCAATTCTAAACTCCTTTAATGATTTGATCACCATATGAGATCATTTTGGATTTATATATATTTGAGAATATCTTCAAGTTATCTAAGTATCTCATATACATTTCAGACACTTTCATGTTAACTCAAGGCTTCTCATTACTCAAATTTGTTAATGTTGATTGTAGGTTTGCATTCAAGCTGTTATGTGCATTAAACAAAAAGGTACATATCTTCTTCATTATTAATTGATTGAAAAAAAACATATAATAATATCATTACCTCCATTCAAAGGTTTTAAAATTCAATTTTTGGTGTACAATTTGACATAATTTCTTACAATGCAGACCTATAGATCTATAGGTCTACATTCCTTGTGCTTTGGACATTGAAGAGGTGAAGTGAATTTATTGAGCTTGAAACTACTTCATTGATGTTTCATTGAATTAATAATGAATCCAAGACTCTTATATACCATTGGTAAATTCAAAACAGAGACCTTATTACTCCACTATTATAGGCATCGCTAGATGTTGCTTACAAAGAATTGTATGAGAGTAAAGCACTTGAGAGTATTTGATATAGATATAGGGATTTGTAAACAAGTAAAATGTCATGGATAACCTTCATGATATTCATCCAAATATTTAAGGACCTGAAACAGTCAAGAAGTAATGACAACCACCTTGTAAACTAAGCAAAAGAAGATAGTTCCCATGATTTAACAAGTTTGTTCTTTTACCTGAGAGGCTTAAAATAAACCCTATCATGGTTTTACACCTCAAAAAAACACCTTATCTCATTTGTGATTATTAATAAATCTAAAGAGATGAATAAAATGACCAATGAAACTAATTTTAATCCCATATGGGTCCTAAACTCTAGTCAAAATCTTAGGCTCCAACACCTATATGATATGTACCATACATTTGAAATTAGGCTTCATGATCTTGTGAAGGCATCATTGGAGGGGAGAGAGAGTTTTTTACACATTTAAAACCTAAAACTTGATCCCAAGATAGGATATGACTTATATAAGACTAAGATACTCATTTTTAACATTTTTACCTATAATATAGCTCCTCAAGTTCATACAAGTGAATGAAACTCCTTTTTTGACATTGAAATTAAGCTTATGGCTTCTTTCTAACATCCTGACAAATGTTGCAATTATGCAACTATTCCATGGACCTTTTCAAGTTTTATTATATGGATCATTTACTTTGGTGGGATTTTTCATACATGAATGTTTGAAAAAATAACTTTTTTCTCATACCTTAAAGTCTATAAATCAATCTTAAACTTTCTGAATCAACATGAAATGCTTGTATAAATTAATTAAGGTATGGCATGACCTTTCAGGACACCTAAGGACCTATGACACCACTTGACCAAGTTTCATTACTTCATGACATGGCTAGACCACTATATGACCAGAATAATACATTACCTTAATTTCTCCAAACTTACCTTAAACAATGTTAATAAGGTTTTATGCAGACTTTTTAAAGTCTATTAAGGCATGACTAGCTTTGAACTAGATTATACAATCATGACAAAAAAAATTTTGCCTATAGGAGTTAACATTTTGACCTTGGAGGTCAGAATTGGTCAACAATAACCTCTTTAATATGTGGTTTAATTTCATTATTGGCACCTTAATTAGGAAGAAGATTTGATACTTCATTGATTTTATCCATACTAAGTGGGAAATGATGAAGATCCAACTGTTCAATAGAAGCAACAACCAATCTAAGATTACACCTAGGTTTCATAGAAATAATACAAAAAGATAGAAAATAATATCAAGAAAAAACCTCATGAGGATTAATACACTAGGAAAAGCTAGGGTTTGCATAAATAGACAAAAAGTTCAACTTTAAAAAATGTCTAACCCTAAATTTTTATGTGATGTAATCTAAGGTTAACTATTATTAGGTTATAATTTACACAAGGATGGTGAACTAAGCTAATGAGCAGGCCAATTAATATAAAATGTAGATGAATAGTACTTTGAATTTATATAACTAAGATTTTCTAAAAATAATAAAGTATAACTATTGATATTTATTGAAATAAATATTTAAAAATGATACTTATCTATTTTATTGTGCACATGTAGTTCTGATCTAGAATAAGATGGAGGTGGATTCGAATGTCATTCTATAATAGTCATCATATTCTATAAATATTCTTTCTATGGCCTTCAATTATTTCATCATATTTGTATAGTTTCATTGACCTAGGTGTCTAACCCTAATGTCGGTACCCTATACTCAATAATGATGAGATTTGGATGTAGCCAAATATATGCTTATGTGTATTTTTTTGCCCTTATTTTGATGTATTTAGATCATACACACAGGATGTCTCTCTCTTTATCAAATGATCCAACCTTAGTTTATTCACCCTTAGAGTGACTATGGGAAAATTGATTAATGTGGTAAAGATTTGAAGTTACCCCATGGACCCCTCTATTAATGGGTGCTACCTAATTATAAAATACCTTGAAGAGGGCCTCATACTTATGTAGTTTTTATATATGTATTTGTTTGTGTGTTTACAAGTATGTAATGTGTGATAAGCAAATACATGTGGTGGCCTAGCTTGTAACTTAGAAAATATGACACATGAATTTATCTTTGAATACTTTATACCTATGGATATACTAATCCTATGACTAATATATAAATATTGATGACTAGGGCATGTTTTCTCACTTGAATGCTTGATTGAGTTCTTCTTGGTATACAGCCTTGTGTATTTTATGGGTTTTTTAGGTGTGGAATGAATGAGGTTTTATATTGTATATATATCAATCTCGTTTAGAAATATCTTACATTAAGTCACTTAGGATGGTATTTTTTATACATTTCATTTAGAAAATGAATGACTTTTGGGCACTTGACACTTTGCATTAAAAGTGGACTCTTGCATTGATATAGCTATTTATCTAGGATGCAAGTGTAAATGAATCTAGAAAATAGGTACATGTCCAAAACTAGTAGTGAAGAATAATAATTAGGTTTAGATATTTTTACATAGTATAGAAGCCCTAGTTATTACAATAATAATGGTTATACTAAGAGATATGAAATTAGGCACAAAGAGATAGAGAACATGAGCCTTTCAATAATTGTTAGGTCTAAAACTGAAAGGTATAACCATGCTAATTATTACCAAGTGTACAATATTGATGCTCTATATGAATCATATTTTAGTATTTACACCTTTAAAACATCATATTTGGCATATTCTCACTTTTATTCAATTTTTAACTGATTCTTTTTGCATCCTTTTTAGTTTTAAAAATACATCTCATATAATGTGAAATATTTTGTTCCCCTCATCGAATAACCTATATGCCTTTGAAGAATTTGAGTATCCCAAAATCATGTGTCCAATTCATTCTTTTTTATTCTAAAAAATTAATGTGTATCATATGGATCCTAAAATTCAAAGATGTTGCATTCTAGGTAGATGACCACACTAGACTTCATATGGCATATTCATTTGAAGCATGTTTTATGGTGACATATTATAGAGATAGAATGATATTTTAGTTTATTCTATGTGGGAATGTAGATTTATCCTTTTAAGGTACATCATTTCTTGAATCATGTTCATCACAATTATGCTCATCTACTCAACTATTCCATTTTATTAAGTGTAATGAACTATGAAATGATGTTGATCCCATTTTATTTGAGATAGGTTTCAAACACCTTTGACATAAATCACCATTATTTTAAGTCTTCAGTGTCATAATGAAGGATTGATCTTCATTTTCAACAATGTTTCATATTTTTTTAAAATGTTTTGAAGGATTATGATTTTTTATTTAGTAAGTATATTCAAATCATTGCATTATAGTGATAAATGAACACCATGAAATACTTGTGACTTCTAGTGGAAATAATTAGAATTAAACACAAATAAGAGTGTACCAACTACTATTTTTCATTACAATGTTTATTTTTTGGCCAATATACAAGCTTCACACTTTCATTTATTTTTTGACAGTGTTGGAAAATCTACAACAAAAAATTTATACATAGTGGGATGTTGTTATAGTTTGTGTTCCTAAATATAGCATGCTAGAGAAGACTTGTTAGCATTCTTTCTTTAGTAAGATGATAAAAATATCTTAGAACTGAGTACTCATCCATAAGTTTTATTAATTTTAATTCCTTTTATCCATTTCATACAAATTTGCTAGCATATTTCCTAGTGACCTTCACCTCTCCATCATCCACTAGAATATAGTGGCCTTATTTTTGAATGAGCATAATAGATAAAAATAAATAAAAGATGGTATAATACATTTAAAATAATGAATTTTATAATTCTTAGTAACTTGAGTTGAACCAAACATTTTCCTTGAGGTTTCATACTTATTTTATATGTAAAATATAGAGGACCATGACTATGTTCATGAAAATCATCAAATAATTACCTTCAAAGATTCATATGTTGTGTGTCACCAGTGTTTAAAACCCAATCATTATCCAAGTTTAAAATCTCTAATGTATCATTTGCTTCATCATAAATGTAAACCACACATTCACTGGAAAACTAAGATGAATCTGATTCTAATTTTTTCTTCTTCTCTTTTTCTATTTTTTTATAGGCTTTAGTTTTGTCCCATCATGTTTCACATTCATGGGTCTCATGACTCCTTTCATTTCACAACATTTTCAAAACAAATGTTATTTTTCATTTTGCTTTTCTTGATGTTGAATTTTTTTTTAATCTTTCACTTTGTTTTTCCCTACACCTTGATCACTTCTTAAATTCTTCTAATAATTTCCTTTTTTATTATCATAATAAATACTTTCTCTAATGGACTTCATTTTTTCCTTTTTTTAAAAATTTTTTTGGCCATCTTTTCAACTTGTTGATCAAATGTGAGAGTATTCAATAAATTACATGATTTAAATGACTCCAAGTAGGTTGATAATATAGGTAGAACAACCTATATTAATTTATTCATATACACATCAATTTTAATACTAGTAAAATCAAAATCATGTTTTATTGCATGGTTTTATGAAGCCAAATGTATGACACCAGTAGCTTTTAACTCAATATTAAATAGTTTTAACTTTAATTATATTAAATCAAATTATAATGGAGAATCATAAATTTTCGTAAATTTTTGAAATGCTTCTCAAGGAGCATTTCACACTTTTATAAGATGAAAAACCTCTACATCAACTGAGGCCCACATCAAGGCCAATGATTTTGAATTCTTTTGCTTCTCAGATGGAATTATCTTTTATTCTTTAGGTTCAGTAGGTTGTCCATCCCAATCACATATGTAGAACAAAAATTCATTTAATATGAGTGTATTCACCACCTATCTTGACCATTCTAAGTAGGTATCTTTCCCATTTAGGGTTGTGCTTAAAATAGTTTTGATTGAATGCATATTTGTTATATTGGAAATTGAATGGTTTCATATTGTTCTAAATAAAAGTTCCAATTTATATATACCACTTGATCAATATACAAAACATATCGATATGTTATCCCTTCTTATATACCCATTAATATGTAAAATAAATTCATCCTTTCTAGATACCTGACCACACACAAAAGATATGTTAAAGCCCATGAGTTGATAATGATATGTTATACCTAGGTAGTATGAGAAAAGGATTATATCTATCTATGACACTCACTTTGTGATAATCCCTTTTATGTGGGCATAGTAACCCTATATATTTGGATTATTCTTACTTTTAGTATTTACTTCTAATGATATTTGTAAATGGGTTATGAAGGGAGAGGATAAATTAAAATTTTCCTTATTTTGCCTCATTATTTATGGGGGCAATGCCATAAACATTGTTTTTACAGCTGTATTAGGTTATAAGTGAATTAGTTTGATCTTGATAACATGAATTGTAAATTAAAACTAGATACAATATTAATATCGCATACTATGATTTATTTTTTTTACACAATTTTTTTTCAATTTTTTCTTGACTTTGAAAAAAAAGAAAATTATTTATGGTTTACCAATGACTTTTTTTTAATAAATAAAAAATAAATATTTATTAATTATTCCCTTATTTTTTTGATGATGGTGGAAGTGACCCTGACTAATATTATAGAAATAGTGGATCCCACCCATGTTGATGCTACAATGATAATGGATCCCACCCTAGGATATGTTATGGTGATGGTGGAACTAAACTTCCTTGTTATGGCATGTATGTCTTACACCACCATATTTATTTTTGGTAGTTGTGGTGTTATGTAATGACTATAGATACATATTTAATGATAACATATTTTATATCCTTAAAATACCTATATTCATTCACATTATGTGTCATGTATTTTTAAAATATGTAATACACATTCTATGGTTGACACACATAATGTTGTAATAAATGGAGGTTCTTAGTAGAATGGCACTAAGTGCAACAAAATTCTTTCTTTATGGTAGGGCACTTCATGTAATGGTTTCCTTCCTAACCACACTCTATACATGAGAAATATTTTTTTATTCCCCTTGTAGTCAATCCATCTTTCATAGAATGACAATAAATTTGGCAAAAATCTTTGCAGTTCCTAAAGACACTGGTTTTTATTATAGGTAATTATATGGATCTCATTCCAAGACAACTTAAGAATTCAATTGACCATAACCATTAGATTATATTGATATAATACAACTTAGGTCTTATATTGACAATAATCATTAGATTGTAGGTAGAATTATTTAAGTAATAATGGGACTCTTAACCCATTGTAACTCAAGTTTTTATAGTAGATAATTATGGAAATCTCAATCCATAAAAATTTAAGTTTTCATAATAAGTAATTATGGAACTCTCAACCCATAAAACTCATTTTTTTATCATGAGTAATGATGGAATTCCTAACCTTTAAAAAATCAAACTTGAATCAATTCAGCTAGATGAATATAATATTATTCTTATTATAATAAATTTAAACAAAATTTATTTCCTAATAAAGTATACTAATGAGACCATCATTCTGACTGGGTTCTAAGAAAGAACACTTGATAAAAAATGATGTCTATGGAATAAGTAACACATAACCTTATGAATGTATTTAATGTTGGATGATATAACTAATTAAGATAATTAATGTAATATGTGGGGTTAAAAATAGTGAAAAAACTTAAGCCCATCCTACCCCATATAAGGGATTAAAACTAGTGAGCTAAATTTAAATTAAAATTAGGCCATAGATTAACTAAATTTCATAAATAAATTGATATCACATATGTATAAATTCTTGTTGAAAATGAAAAAATAAGGGTTATAATTAAAAAATAATGTCAAAGAATTTATAGCCCCATGTCACTATTTTACACCATGACATGTAATATATTATTGAAAAAATGATTCGAAATATATACTCATCAATAGTGGTTATTATGCAGTGATCATTATCTTGGGGCCATTTAATATCTAGAGTATACAAAATTTGTAAATTTGTATTTTTTCATTCATATATTTCCATTCTACAAGGTCAAAAGTAGTATTTCTTGATCCTTTACAACCATGTCAATCATAACTCAATTAACATGCACCAAACAAATATCACCATATATGTGAGTGGTAATAACTTATTATGCATGATCTCTTATTATGATAAACTCTTCTTCTATAAAATTATGTATCCTATCTTTTAGACATATTTTGAGGTCTCTTTGATTCGACAACCATCTTATCATATTTCAGGTCTTGGAAACTAAACCATTGTTAGCATTAGTCCCTAGAATTCCTCATCTAGACATGTTATTATTTGTCTATAGGTTTATACAAGACTCGTAATATGTTAAATTTATATAATTATAAACATTAGATGGTTAATATTTTTATGAAGCTTACATACCTACTTAATATAAAACTAAAAATTATTCATTAAATGTCTTTTATATTTTTATGTAGCCAATATCTCATATAAAATAAACATCTCTTAAAATTTAACATTTATTAATAATACACTATTTTTTTACAATAAATTTATACCTACTCATTGATAGTCAAGAAGGTCCCCACTATATATATGCATGATTGTATCATACCTACATATATCACCTCTATATGCCATATTTAGATACCATATCACACCATAATAACCTCTCTCTTTTCACAAGTTCAACAAACTCAACTCTTAATATATAATATAAATCAATTTCAAACTAGGAATGCATGAAAATATAGATCATTGTGCCAATTTATTATAACCTTATACTCCAAAGCCTCATACAAATTATTTAATTGCAAGCATCCATTTAAAGATTACCCAATTCAAATACCACATTATTTATCATTTTTATTTTCATCTTAATCTTTTTCCACCATAATTGACCATCTTTTCTCTTCTAATAGTTGTCCTCTTTGTAGTGCTTGGTGTGAGCATATGCCTTAGATATTCAAATTTTTAGGGTATTTTTTTATCTCCACTCATGCCTCCTTCCCCTTAATTTTCACTCAAATCTTTCTCCTTGCTCCTACTTTAACCTCCACTCACTTGGCCTTTCCATTGATATTGATTTTCTCTTCACTCTTTCCCATTGTCCTTGTTTTGTTGTCTAATATTTTCCATTTTCCCTTTCTATTACCTCCACTAATTTTCATTGACCTTTATTTTCCCTCCACTCCTTTACCTTTTCTTTGATTTTCCCTCCTCTCCTTCCCCTTGACATTATTTTTCCCTCTCTCATTGTCTTCCCCAATGGGTGTTAAAACTAACATTAATTAGGAGGGCATATGGGACCTTCCACTTTTATTTTTTTGAAGTCAATTATTTTTTTCAATGCAAACCCAACATAACATATTCATGTTTTACATCACTTCTACATTGGTTTTATGCTGCAAACTAAGAAAAAATATAAATGGTTGACATTAACATAGCCCAATTCATGATGTTATATGCATGAAATGTAACAGTGATATACACTCTATTTATCATGAACAAATATAAAACACAAATTCTTATAGTTTTTTGTGATAATTAAATTTTTGTGTATGGTTATCAAAGTATATACTGATAATATATTTCACCTAAATCCTTATTGAAAATTATGATTTTAAAGTTGCCTTAATCTTTTTTTAAAAAAATAAAATGTCCTAAAAAGGTGTTAGTAAATCATAAATAAAGTGAGAAAATAAATCAACTTTAAAAACACACATATAATATGATATAGAAATTATTTTCAACACCTTATTAATCTCAAAACCAAAAATATATCATTTAAATCATTCGTTTCCTTGTTAAACCATTAAATAAATAGAGGACAAAACACATTTTTATGAATTTATACAATTTACAATGCTATTTTATTTATGATTACAGAGACATTTGTATTAATATATAGGTTTAATTATATAAACATTTGTATCATAAATTGTTGCACAAATCATTCCCCATTTATTGAGAAGCTATTGTAAATGTTGAAAACTTAAGGCCACCTTATCAACATGTTATTAGATCAATAAACAAGAAGAGGTAAGGAAAACATGTTTATCATTAATTTAAAATTATTAAAAATAATCCTCATTATTAAATATACCAACATTCATTATTTTTTAGAGTTAAAATAGAATTAAATCAATGTTATATATGTTGGCCACTTATAAGGATATCCAGTCAAAACCATTCTTCATTTGGTTGGATCTATAATCAGTGGTGTCTTATATACTCTCCATTGCTCATGAACAAATTTAAAACATAACTTCATAATTTTTTTTGGATGATTAAATTGTTGTGTAATATTATCAAAGTGTGTAAACATTATAATTCACTTATTATAAAGTGTGATATTGAAGTTGCCTTAATTAATTTTTTATTTTTTATTTTTTTTAACTACAAATTCTTAAAAAGACAATAACAAAACATAAATAGATTGAAACAATAAATAACCATACAAAAAAACTCAAAATATGATATATAAATGATTTTTTAAAATTAATTAATTCCACCAAAAAAATGTATCATTTAAATCATATGTTCACTTGATTATTCTTGTGTTTATTTTATATTCCGTATGTTTTACTTTTTATTCTGAATGTACTCTCCTAACACCCATTTTTTTAACGAATATGTATTATGTTTCTTTCTATTAAATACATTACATATTTCAATTTAAAAAGTAATTAATAAACTTTTAATTATAATAACTTTTCAATTCTTTAAAAAAATCCATCGTTATTATATAAAATCTATTTTTTTATAGATCATAAATAATGATATTTTTTAGTATGGAAATTATATTTTTATTATCTATTTGATATATATCACACAAAAATGTTATATGAATATTAGGAATAAAAAAATTTAGATCAAGGCAATATCTAAAAATTTAATATTAGTTGATCTTTTGAGACCACAAAAGGCAATGCTTCATAACTATATATTTACTTAGAATTATATTTATTATAAGAAATATGATAAAGTATATTATTTTTTTATCATAATATTTTTTGTTGGTAGGACTATAATTTTTATTTTGGGTAATAATGAGTGTCTCAATCCATCAAAAAATGATTTTTTATTTTGAGTAATAATATCTCTCTCAACCTAACAAGACACTAGTTTTTATTCTAGATAATTACATGGATCTAATTCCAAGAGAACATAGGTATTCAGTTGACAATAATAATTATATTATTAGGATCTAAGATAACCTAGGTCTAATTATAAGATTGTAGATAGAATAATTTAAGTAATAATGGAACTCTTAATCTATCATAACTCAAGTTTTTATAATAAATAATTATGGGACTTTCAATCCATCAAAACTCTAAGTTTTCATCATAAATTATTATTGAACTCTCAACCCATGAAACTCAAATTTTTAACATGAGTATTGAATGCTATCAATGACTAGTAGGAAAAGACAAAAAGAAGCATAACCCTAATAGTGACAAATCAAAAGCAATATTAGAGAGTAATTATTTGTAAGATGGCTACAAGAGGACAATAATATAGTCCACTCGAGTCTATTGACTTTAGACTTATCCCAATTGATTATGAAAAACATTTATTTGATACACATTTTGCACCTATGTCTTTTGAGTGGGATAAGGCATTGTGATTTAGGTACATGTCACACAAAATTATCTAATTTAGTTATTTTATATATAAAAATCTAACGTCACTTTTTAATCCGTTAAACCTAAAAAATAAAAGGGGAGTATAATGGGATGATCAAACCTTAATCACCCCATTTACGATTAAGTTATTTCTATGTATCCAATACTTTAAGGATGAAAATAAATCCCACATAGTTCTCCCACCTAGATTGATTGTATAATTATGCTCCTTAATTATATGCATGTAACATGTGGATTTGATACTTGATGAAGATAGATCTTGACTTATTTTGAGATGATCTAGACTTGGCTTATGGTTATTCATTACACGAGTGATCTTGAATTTAGGAATAATAAGGTATACTTTCTCAAATTTTAGTAGTTTCTAAGCTAAGAACTAAGTTATATCAAGGAGGGATAATGAATTATACTTGATGCATGTTGATAAGAATTTTTTTTGATAATTTATTTTATCTAACCTTATGAAACATGTTGGAAGTCCCAAAAGGATGTTTTGAAATTTATAAACTATATTCTATTTGTCATAGGAGGTGGCTACTTTAGGTGGACATAAGCACCACAACACTCTTTTCCATCTATCACAGACTTATACTGAGATGGATATAGTCTAAGGGAAATTTTAAGAAGTTTGAGCATTTGAATTTTAAAGTTATGTATATTATTATTGACAAAGAAAAGATCAATCCTACGTATAGACAAATTAATTAGAGGAATATAAATTATTAGTTTTGTATTTGAGTGTAATTCATATGGCTTAGGATGTGTCAATAAATAGTATTTTCAAATACCCATGACCATATTCATGTTTCTACATTCCCCCCCCCCCCCCCCCCCTGCCCCTTTTATTTTAGTAATAAAATTATTAGATTAATGTAAAAATAACTAAACATAATTATTTATAACACACTTTTTATTTGAGAGGATACTCAAATTATGTAGGTCATTCAAATTTATAAAACCGTAAAATAGCACTTGAACTAGTCATTTGTCCATTTTCTTAATTTTAAAGAGTTGAAATTTAAAAACTGAAATGAGAACAAGGAGTACACCTGTATGTAAGTGAAACAAAATTTCCTTGTAGCCTATAATTGATGATGAAGAACTATTCCATTTTGTTGAAGCACTTGGAAAATTTTATCTAATAGATAATTGAGAGTGATCAATTCCCAATTTTGAATGACTAATTAATTCCTTGAGTTTTAAAGATGCATATTCCAACTCTCTTGAATAGGGAGTAGTACCTAAGTTACTAATCCAGAATTGTGGAACCACAATAGGTTCCCTAAAAGTGATTTTAATGCTATCGAGTTTAAATAGACTCTAAAATACATCACCTACAATATAATATGGACCCACATAGTGGGTTATCTACAAGTAATGCCAAGTATGTTTGAGTGTCACTAGACTTGAGCATACATTACCCATAATAGATTGAATCACACCTTTGCAAATATATCTAGATTCTATTGACAGAATCAAAAGACAATGATTAATATTCATGCCCCAATCATGACCAAATTTTTCATATAATTTAATTGAAAAAATAACTATTCACCTTTGAAATTGTATCTTTGAACTTTGAAAATGTGCATGAACAAGTCTCATGCCTTTTAAATATTTGAAATTGTAACTTTGAATTTTAAAAATGTGCACAAATAACAATCATGCTCTTTTGAAATTTATAACTGTAACTTTTAACATTGAATAATCATGAGCTTGAATAAGTATCATGCTTCCTAAATATTGTGCCAAGTGATATATAATTCCATGTACCTATATGCTCAATTGTAATTGTATGTGAAACATGTAACTTGTAACAATTTTTCCTGTGCTCATGCATATGCATTCAAGTGTGTATGATCATATACTTTTAGTATTTGTAATTTTAGTGCATATGCATGTCATATTTTCCCATAACATGTATAAATTCACCAATATCTATCATGTATTTAATTTTTGAATTATGTTGAATCTTTGAAAACATGTACTTTGTTGTAGAAATTGGAATTACTTTGAATTTTTAAAAACCTATATTTTGTATTTTAAACCCTATAATTTTTATCAAATATGATATTTTTTTGTTCATGGAGTCTTGGTTCTATAATAAAATCCCACTATAATGTACCCCTTTGAGATCAAGGATGTATCCAACAAGTCACTCATTTCAAAATAAGAGTTAACTATATCATGTGATAAAAATATAATCACATAGAATTTTATTATCATCTGGATATTATGTCATCATAATAATGTAATTTTTATTGAATCATGTATGTAACATAATGAATTTTATGCACACAAATGTCATTTCTAGGTAGCATATCAATGAGTTACATAATAAGTAACCATATATGAAGTAGACTACACAGTAAAAGTGAATGATATATATCACAACATAACTAATCAAGTTAAAAAAACACAACACACTATGTCATGAAATTTAATGAAATAAGGCTAAGGGATGCATAAAATGTACATGAATATGTAATAACAAGGCCAAGGTACACACTAGAAGGACAATAATAATGTCTCAAATAAGGGGCATGTTTAAATTTTATACAAGACATAGGGTCAAGGGCCACAAGCAATGATCATGTTCAAATGTCACATATACCAAGAAAAATATCATATATATGTTTAAGATACTTTTTCATATAATTTAAAATTAACACACACAATGAGAAATAAATTTCTATCCTATTGTACAAGAAAATTAACAACATCAAAGGAACATGGAACAAGTGAAATCTAGTATATTCTTTCCATATGTATCAATGTCATGTCATAACATAATATAATATTCATGTATAATAATGTGAGATATGATTAATTAATAATATAATTATAAGATATGTATCTTAACATTATAAAGATCATAGACATATATAATTTTTTATAATTCAACATATAGAATTTAGATGCCCCCAACATGGGCATGACCACTGGGTAGAAGGGAACCCAACATCAAAAAATCCATGTATCAAAATGTATGTCTTAAATCACAATTATATACC
The DNA here is from genome assembly GCA_037957365.1 of Torreya grandis. Classification (NCBI taxonomy): domain Eukaryota; kingdom Viridiplantae; phylum Streptophyta; class Pinopsida; order Cupressales; family Taxaceae; genus Torreya; species Torreya grandis. The sequence goes on from JARHVA010009540.1 coordinate 248,117, forward strand.
TTATGAAATTCATGTATGTTTGAAAAATAATATGCTATCTACAAAAATATATGATAAATAAAATATGTAAATAATTAAACTAGCATCTCCTATCATACTCAAGTCTTAGTTTTTTTATTTTTGAGAATATTTTTAATTATTTTGTATTTTTTAATATTTGATTTTTTTGTATTTTTAACATATTTTGGGATTTGAAAAGTGGATCCAAGTGACCAAGGATTTTAAAATATAATTAAATGTAAGGATACAAATAATCAACAACATGTGTTAGTGTGTTTTGTATTTATATGTGATGGCATGGAAATGTAAAGAAAGTGAAAGAAATTAATGAGCTCCCACTTTATATGTGTGTCACAATAGTGTAGCTTAATTTCCTTTGTAAATATAATAATATGTTTGCCTCTAGTGTTAAAAAATAAATGTATGATCATATACTATGTAAGAGTATGAAATCTTATTAGCTTAAAGTATGTGTGAATAGTAGATATTCAAGAATGTTCAAGTGGCCTGCTACAAAAGATGTGCATTCTAGGATGAATGTTATAGATGTTTGGATCAGGATACAACATCAAAGAGGCAAAGACAAAATAGACTAGATCCAAAGGATATAATAATAAAAAAATAAAAAATATTAGTAGATATAATGAAGATATGTATAGTAAGGGGTAGCTTAATCAATGACTTGGCCCATTAGATGTTCCCATGTGATTCCTGCATAACATCCTTAATCACCATCTCAATTCTATTTTAAACCTTCAATTAAGATGGGATGACATTATGTATGTCCTATGTTGTTAAGAGTGTCATACTAATCTTCTATGTAATCTTAATCAATATCTTAATAATATTTGTGGTCTTATTAGTCTTGTAAATATGGAGTGTTTCTTTGATATGTAAATCTAGCTACCCATAGTGTGTTATTGAATTTTTTGATGTCTTTCTCTTTTATAAATGTTCCATATCATGCGCTTATATTTTCATTATATTATCTTTCTTTTTTTTAATGATAATTGAATAAGTATTTTCTTTTGTCTACTCTTGGTTGATGTACTCATCTACTTTTGAGATTTTAATCATTCCATGTTTATGCTCAAATGTGATATATTAATTATTTTTTCCCAGTGTTTCCCTTATTTATCTCATCCATGATTTTATATATTTTGCATTGCATTGATCCAATATAAGGTCAATGTTAAATATAAACTTTAGTGTTACTAGAAACTCCAATGGATCCAATATGACATTTAGTGGGGGCATATCATATTAACATGGTTTACACAAATTCAAAGTTTTCAAATTTAGTGGGGGCATGCTTTGGAAGCATGTTCTCCACACTCATTCATTATTTTTTACATACACTAATTTTTAGATTCAGTGGGGAATGCCATGGTGACATGCCTTCCACACATTCACATTTTTTAGATTCATTGGGGGCATGCTTTATAATCATGCTATCCACATTTATTTAGAATATGGTACTTATATCACTTCATAGATTCAGTGGGGGAATGCTTTGGAAACGTGTTCATCATGTTCCCCACATCTATTCAATATTCATCATCTTCAGTTTATAGTGGGAGCATGTTTTGTAAACATGTCCTCCACATTGGTATTTAAATTAGTTTCAAATTTTCCATATATATAGTGGGGACATGCTTTGAAAGCATGTCCTCCACACATTCATAATTATCTAAATTGGTCAAAGCGCATAATTATATGATTTAGATTCATAGTTTTGATAGAATTTTATACATTGGTACTATTTTTATACATAGTTTCAACACGATACATATATAAGGTACATATGATATGTAACATGTGCCTAATATTAAAAAACTAGATCATTTTCAGATTCTAAAACCATTGCATGTACTGATACCCTATGGAATTTCATAGACTTTAGTAAACCAATCTATTACATTAATTGGTTCACCTTTTGGAATGGTTGAGGTAATCAAATCACTTAATCTTGACACATTTTGATGTTGGATCTAATTATATCAGCCAACCTCACTAGGTTATAAGTATCATTGGGTTTCATGGTTGATCTAATCTCAAGTTCTAGATGGTAACTCATTTTTGCTCAAATTTGGGGGCATGTGCCCCCCCCCCCCCTCTCTCTCTCTCTCTCTCTCTCTCTCTCTCTCTCTCTCTCTCTCTCTCTCTCTCTCTCTCTCTCTCTCTCTCTCTCTCTCTCTCTCTCTACCCTTAGATATATGCACATTAAATATTTTATCTATATTTATCATATTCTAAATTTCATAACCTTATAATTATATGTCTTTTGAAAAAATAACCTAATATAAAGGTGTACTTTTAAACCTTGGTCTCTCAATTTAAATCTATTTCAAGTAATTTAAACCCAGATTATATGCACTAATTTGAAACTATAGCATGTTCTTGGTTGTATGTTAGTCGCCAAAAAAGCACTCAACTTAAACTCAATCAAAGATAAGGTGTGAATACACACCTAGGTACTTATTCTTTTCCTTTAAACTATCAATTTCATTACTAGATTAAAGGGGGAAAATGTGATGATATTTTTTTATTATGTGGCACCTTAGTCTTGTATACTTGGAAAACTCAAACCTTGGTTGTTATTTTAGTTATACACATGCCTTGCTTCCACAAGCCTTGAATCTACTCTACCATGTGCCCTTTAGACTATCTCTTATTCTTACCAGCCTTATATTGATGATATAGAGAACATAGATACCTATAATGCTTAAAATGTACTTATCTTATACCTCTACAAGTTGTAAGACTATACTTACTTTATTGGTCAATGAACACTAGTGTTAGGAACATATAGTGGCAATGACGTTATTATCCTAAATTGATGAAAGTGTCCAGTGTCCTAAATTCATAAAATTTTCAAATAAAATGTATTACAAAGGCTGGTCTAAATGCTTTAATACAATTCATACCCTAATAAGATTGGTTTAAATGAAATATCAACCCTCATTCATTCATCACCTAGTAAAAGACCAATGATACCAAGGCACTTATCAAAATCAGTCTATCAAGCATTTAATTGATCAAAATTTCCATATTTCCACACTAGTCATAGGTACATCACATATATAGGTCTACAATACTAAAGGAGCATCCCAAGAGCTTGAGTTACCAAGTTACAAGCTAAGTCACAGTTATAATTACTTTACACACATTTCATTATTAAAACACAAACCAACACATAAGGGAGAAATACATGAGTTTGATCCCCCATTTTAAATTATAAGCTATGTAAGTAATGCCCTTTATAGTGGGGCCAGAGTTATCTTGACACGATGTGCCCACTAACCCATTTTTACCTAAGATCACATTGAAGATAGAAAGCTATGGATTTTCTATTTCACAAGGAATGATAGTCCTTGACCTAGATTTGAATGTACCAGAGTAAATATGAATCCAAAACTAGAAGTATCTAGTTGGTCACATCTTGTTTCATAAAATATTTCATACATGACACTAGTTTTGAACATATAAAGTATAATTAGTGCAATCATCCAATGCTCACAATTATACAGAGAGCCAAAGGCACTAGATCTATATTTGATGACTATTATAGAATCTATTTATTGCCTGCTTTCAACCTATTCTAAATTCAACACTATGTTAACATTAGAACTAAGTACTTTTTTATGTCATTATATACATAGATTGCTCTCACTTTCTATTAATAGCCTATTCTCAATTTTAAAAAAATAGTATATGGCATATAGGAGTTTAACATTTAATTGGCCTATTATAGATATGATATTCACCTTTGTGACATATCATTTCTATATTCTTAACCCTATATACCTAAAAGGATACACATCCCAAATTAGGGTTAAACACTACTTACCAAAGATATATGACTATTATTTTCCATGATATGATGAATGACATAGTGGAAGACTATGTTGATGATATTTTTAGAAAGTCCAAACCAAGAATTGAACATCCAAAAAAGTTGAAAAAAATACTTGAAAGACTACTAAGAAGTGTGTATTTAGAGTAACATCTAAAAAAATATTTGGGTTTATTATTTTTCATCAAGACATTAAATTTAACCCATATAAGTTTAGAGCAATCATTGAGATGCCTCCACCCAAAAACCTCAAACAATCATATAGCCTACTAGTAAAATTTTAAGGCATATGTTAACTTATTTCCTAGCTAGAATATAATTGTAAACCCTTTACTAATCTTATGACAAAACAAACCATTTCAATTGGATTATATAATGTCAAAAAGAATTTGATTATCTTAATTAATATATATTGAAACCTCTAGTACTGACACCACTAATACCTAGAAAGTCTTTTCTCTTTTATATTTCAGCTACTCCACATGCTCTAGGAGCTCTCTTGGCACAACATGATGAAAATGGAAGAGAAATTTTTACATATTATCTTAATATAAATCTTATCTCTTATGAGATTAATTACAATCTAGTGTAAAAATCATGCCTAGTATTTATCCTTGATTCCTATAAGCTTATGTATTATATGCTCAATAATCAAGTTAAACTCATTTCAAAATTTGATCCCCTTAAATACCTTCTATCAAAATCAAATCTTACTAAAAGAATGTCCAAATGGGTTATTCTCCTTTAAAGTGAATTTTATATTTAATATGTGAACCAAAAGGATATCAAATGTCAAGTAGTATCATAGAAGTTGACATACGCTCCTTTAATTGATTCAACACCATTAATAAAAATATTTCCTAATTAATCAATCCTAAAAACTGATGAATCTCCATCCTAAAAGTTATATTTTGATGTTTGCTTCACCACTCATGGTTATGGAGTCAACATCCTCCTCATCAATCATCTAAGAGAATTCATTCATAAAGATTTTAGGATTGTATCTCCTTGTACAATAAATGTTGTAGAATATGAAGCATTAATAGTAGTCCTCCATTTTTTATTCAATGGAATATCTAGGGACTCTGAGTTTTTGGGGATTCATAACTCATAATAAAACAACTCAACAATGAATTCTATACAAAGGATGAAAATGCTTCCATAAAATCAAATGGTTGATACTATGAAAATAATTTTTCAAGCGATATCCTTTGAAAAGTTCCAAAGGGAATAATAAATCCATAGATGCAATGGCTACTATTATATCATTGTTAGAAATGACTCAGGACATATATCATAACCATTTCATAGTAGCAAAACTATTATCACTATCCCACCAAATTACCATATCAAAACATGTATATAATGTCATAGACCCTAGTCCTCCCTAGTATCAAGATATATATTCCTTTCTCAATGATAACATACTTCCATCTGACCTTAATCACCATTGTCGTAAGGCTTTCATCCAAAAAGTTTTCTACTACACTATCCTTGGTAGCATGCTCTATCAACAAGGCTATGATAGAAATTTGTTAATATGTATAAACTCATGTGAAATTATTTCAATAATCAATAAGGGCCACGATGGAATTTTTGGCGGTCATGATAGTGGTATGGTCCTAGATAAGAAACTCCCTTAGATTGGGTAGTATTGACCTACCATGGACCATGATTCTTTTCAGTATGTAATAAAATATGTATCCTATCAAATACATGGAGATATTATATAGGTTCCATCTCAAGAATAGTTAGTCCATGGCCATTTTCTACTTAGGTATTTTAACTCATTGAAAATATTAATCCCACATCCTATGATGACAATAACTTCATTATTACTGTCACTGATTACTTTACCAAGTGCATGGAAGCCATGCCACTCACTTAGATCATTGGTAAACATATTTATAATTCATATTTAATCACATCATTTTCCAATATGGAGTCCCCACCTTCATTATATCCTACAATTGCACATCCTTTAAAAACCAAGGTGTCAAGGCCTCATGTCAAAAATATCACATCCAACATAAAAGTCAAAATCTTACTACCCATAATGCAATGGTAAATCTATGGTGATGAATAAAAATCTCATAAATATTATCAAGAAAATCATCAATGACATTTGATATAATTGGAATCTCTACTTTTATCCTACATTATGGCCGTATCATACCAATGTTCTAAGTTTTACTAGTGCTACTCCATATTCTCTTGTCTTTGGCACTAAATCCATTATTATAAATTTAGCCTTCCAAGGCCAAATGGCAACCCATATAACTAAAAAAAATCATGTAAATCACTTAAGCCTCTACATGATGATTTCCTAAGTCATCTTGTCTCCTAATTCATTCTTGAAGTCATTCAAACACTCTTAGAGATGTCATTGAGTCTATTTGTGATCACCATATGTCCTAGATGTCTTCGGTCCTTAGGTGATGTGCTTGATCATCATGATGTCTTTGGCTATCAATTAAAGGGAGTAAGTCTCATTGTCTTGTCATTGTCATATCTATTTTAAATTGGTGTTAAGTATCATCACAATGTTTGGGTATGTTTGGATGTCTTGACAATGTTTTGAAGTGGTTTTAGTGATATAAAAGGCCGTAATGAGGATGATTGAAGATGGTACTTGATGACTCACTATAATTTTCTTTGGCGTATTCATTATATTCAAGCATGGTGGACTATAAAACTTGAAAAGGTGATAAACATATATAAAATCCTAATTGAAACATTTTAAGAAGGCTATAAGGTATTCTTCATGATACTCATTGGTAATTCTCTTTTGAGACTATTTGTATGGTTGTTCAAAAAAAAGGTTTTGGTCCTAAAATGACACATTTTGACCTCATAAGGCCACTAAATCATTCATAACATATTTAAATCACCCTCATAGTCTTATATTGCTCTAGTGAAGTGGCTTTTACTTTGAAATAGTCACCTCTACAAGTCTAAAGCATTATTTTGCCTCTAGAGAGCTCCCACATGTGAAATATTCTTCCTTTTTGATCTCCAAAATGTTTTACTTGATTTAAATATGCCTTTTGACCCATAATTTCAATCATATTTCCCTAAAATGGTGGTTTGAAGCTTAAACAAGAGGAAATGAAGGAGATTTTGTAGGTTGCAATAGTGTTTCAAGTGGTACGGATCTGTACCATATAGATTTACTTAGGAGGAGTATTGGGGATATAAGGAGGTCTTGTTTTAGACACATGGTAAAGATATTAGACTATTTGAAGGCTTGATAAGACAAAAAAGTGATGTGTTTTCTATGGCTTATTCATTGACAGATAGCAAGACCACCTCAGGTTTGTGCTCAATTTGTATAGTAGAGAGAGAAAGTACATCTAGTCTCTTGACCAGAGAAAATAGACATTTTGACCTTCCATTCATGGGTGTTGTTTTTTGGTTTAATATTATCAAATTTATGAACAAATTATAATAACTTAAGGGTTCTATTCACTATTCAAATTTGCACAAGGCAAGGAAAGTGGTACAATTTTGTAAAGTTTTTGATAGTTTTGACCAAACTAGTGTTTGTTCCTATTTTTTAAGGTTTTGAAGAGACCTATCATGGATTAACCAATATTTTTATCTACATGTGTGAGTAAAATTATTTGAATAACACATATACTATAAAATCTATAGTTTTTAGGTATTTTGAAGGATAGTGTACGGTTCATGATAGATCCATAGATATCAAGATCCATTAAGACTTTGTTTGTGGTGTTTCATTCATGAGAAGTGTCTATTATTCAAGTTCCTAAAAATTCATCAAGTTATTATAGCTTGTTGATCCCAATATATCTTCAACATCATCATAGTCTTAGTTTAACATATATTAAGGAACTTAGCATATGTTAAGCTAGTTTGATGAATCATAGGTTTCCTTGTTTCACTATGTATGCTTCTTAAAGAGTCTCTTAACTATTGTATCTTATATGGAATATACTTAATCTTTCCTAAGACTATTAAAGACTATTTTGGACTATGGATTCATGTTTCATTCCATTCCCCTATGTTTCATTTCATCTTCATAGTCTTATCACTACCATTCACCATTGTTTAAGCTTATCACTCCATCTCCATTCTTGGTTTCCATATTTCATTATCAGCATATCACTCTTTATCCATATTAACGTCATGAATCCAATGTTTTAATATATCTCAAGTATTTAAGGATCACCATGGTTATGGAAATGAGTTATAAATCCTTAAACCCTATTAAAGGAGTAAAATTCCACCTATAACCAAGGTCATAATACATATATACTATATGTTAAGGTCTATGGAGTGAAGGTTTATTCTCTCATTAGCTATGAAAAGAATCATAAGTCATGATTATGACCTTCTCAAGGTCTTATAACATCTAATTTTCACCTTGATCCAAAACTCAGGAGCTTTGGTTGAAAGATAATTCAAGAAACAAGAATAACACAATTGTAATAATGTTATCTCTAAGAAGAGATGTTTTATTGATCAAATTTGTAGATCTAAACATATGCCTATCTTTGAGAAGAGATGTCTTATTGCCTTTTTAGGATACAACTATTTTTATACATACTTTGAAGGTAGGAGGATGATGTGGAAGGTCACCAATCTTAAGGGAGATGAAGTGGTTCAACTTCCATGATTTAAAACATTAAAAAATTCAATAAATTACTATTTTTAGAAACTTACTATTTTTAGACTGCACTATTAAAATTGAAATTTAGGACACTTCTATTGGGATTTTGGGGGTCAAAAACCATCAAGTATATATCTATTCCATCTCATCATGTTTTCCTCATTCTTAGATTTCCAATGGTTCAAACGAGGAGCCAAATGGAGCTATGATGCAAAATTTATGGCTCACAAAAGTTATGCCACCAATTGGGGTAGAACCATCACCCAAATTGTCACCTAAAATTTTGCTTGGATCAATAAACCTCCACCTAAAGTCATATGGTTTCTATGATGTTCAATGAGATTAGGTTAGTTCAAGATGACTTTTTGCTTTATATATGCCTTATGGATTATTGAATAGTGATAATGGAAATATCATGGTTGATAGTGTTAGCATGGTCAAGGGTTTGATGAGATGGATTGGTGGCCTATATAGTCAAAAAGTGACCTATAAGACCTAGTATATAGGTCTTTTTTTTAATCAAAATAACATCAAGTCAATGTAGAAATAAGCTAAGATAGTGTTTTCTCTCCGATTTCATCTCATTGTAGATAGATATAACATAATAGGATGAAGAACATCTAGATCACTTATTAAGTTTTTGATAGTCATAATAATCAATAAGTTGAGTCAATAAGTCTAAAGTGTCATTTTTAGGTGTAGTACTATGTGTAATAAGTAGAGGTGAGTATGTTAAAGTGTTGGAAAAAATATATAAGAGATAGTTGAAACTTCATGAGAAATATAACCATTTAAAGGAATATTGGAAGCTTAGTGAGATTGAGGAGGACCATAAAACATGAAAACATAGTCAAAAAGGTAATCTATAGCTTGTTGATTCTTAAGGACTCTTGTTTGGATTGAGGGAAGACTAGGACTGTGGACATGTTGAGGGGAGTGAGGACTATTTGATAATGGTTATATTATAAATTAACACCCCTAGGATGTTTACACCTTATAAGATGAAATGATCAGAGTATAATTAGGATTTATTGAAGCCTAGGAGATCTTTCACACATAATCAACTCCTAAAAGCCAGTCTTGGTGGAATTTGAGGCTTTAAAGCCTATATAATCATAATTAGGATTTCATATAAAATACAAATGATCATTGTAGGTAATTTAAAATATTAATTATATCTTAAGGGTTAGATAGTCAGTGGAGATATTCATTGTTTTGTCTAAGAACTATTTGAGTCTGCTAGCAGTCTATGATGAGACTACGTGCATTATTTGAAGGTTTGAAGCCAAGCAAGAGATTTTGGACTTCATAAAAGGTTTTTATTTAATATTATATGTTAATTAAATGTTTTCATATAATATTTGAAGTGATAACACTCAGATTGCATGTCAAAATGCCTTTGAGAGCTAGCTAAACAGGAAAAACCTACATAGGCCTATATTCATGAATTAGGACATCTAATAATTAGAGTGATTGATAAAGGGATAAAAATACCTAAAGGAAAGGTAAATAAGTTTAAATATGGGTTTTTTATTATTATATTTTCAATTTGATCAGAGGAATGTTTAAACCAAGTATTATGGTTTACTTAGACCTATTAGGTCTAATAGATCTTAACAAACCTATATACACAAATTGGTTTGAGGGGACCTAAGGGTGGAAGCACATAAGGAGGAAATGTGGATGAAATAACATGGCTTTAAAGGTGTTATATATATTAGGTAAGTAAAAGTTTCTAAGCTTAGACCCTAATGGTTACATAGGTCTGACTGTGTATAAACCTTAGGGTAGAGGAATGAATGGTATATAGAGCATAAAGTGGTTGGAGGATTGGTCCAAGGAATGTTAAAACTCTTTTAAAATGTTAAATATGTATAAAAATCCATCAAACTTGCATTATAATGAGAAAAAATCATTCAAACCTTTGTCTTCATAAACACACAATCTTAACAGTGCTACCTATAAGCATAATCATAAGATAATAGAGATATAGTGGAGTATGGGAAGTTGAGGAAATTGCATAAGGTTAGATATATGTGGAAAAATTATGATGATTCTAAACCTATCAAATCACCACAAGTCACTTGGATCTCTAAAACTCAATAAAGGCCTTTTAGGCCTAAAGCCAGTCTTGAGGTCTAGAAGGCTCACACCACCATGAGAGTACCCTAAAACTCTCCTAATAAGAATTACCCCATTAAAATGTGTAATATGTTGATTCAAGTATTATGAGAGATGTTTCAAGTAGTGAAAATTAAAAAAAAGGTCAAGTTGGGTCTCAAGAACCAACTCAAAATACATAGTCTACACAGTTATTTTGACCCATCATTTCAAGATCTTGGATCTCTCACCACAAGAAGACTTGGGTAAAATTATCTTAGTGATAATTGAATTCCCATATGTACTTTAAATCCATGATAGAGATAGTTATATTTAGGGGTAGAGGTTTATGAACCATTGCTAAGATTGATAACATGTATAGACTATCTGTAGAAGGCCACAAGCACATTTCTTTATGGACATATCTTGACATGCCTTTTACATGGGAAACCAAGATTATTAGGAAATTTTAAATGGTATATGGACTAAATATCCATATAAATAACTTCTAGTTTGGAGTTATATACTTTACGAACCCTCATTAAGATGGTGGACCTTTAAAACCCTCCCTAAACCCTAGTACAGACTAGTTTTGAGAAAAGTGAAAATTATTTCACTCAAACACCCATGGATCACTTGATAAAAACATAAACACTTAAACCATAAAGTACACTTAGAGAGGGTCCTAGCCATTGTACCATGTCATATGAAGTTGTATGAACCTATCAAAAAATAGTTTTTTTTAGGGGGAAAAGAGAAGAAAGAGAGGTATAAGGTAGTTTAAAGAGATGCAAATCATTGGATATGTTATTTTGGAACTTTTTTCACCTTATTAAGACATTATATGTCTAATAATATACCTATAAATTCCTATGTGAGTCTCTTTTAATCATCTAGTCTATCGAAGTGAAAGGCAAGGTGATCTAATCACCTAGTTTGATAGTTTTACAAGTATGAACTACTCAAGGAGATCTATGTTATGATTTGATACTTTTATTCAAGCCTAAAACTCACATATTCATATGTTATTAAGGTTTCATTCAGATTTTTATGGACATTAAATGCAATTAGTCAAACTACTTGGCCTAATTGGCCTATTTGGCCTACCTGGTCAACATGTAAAGGTGAAGAATGGCATAGGGAAATAATGATTGAGTTAATAAAAGATATTACACCTGATAAAAAACTAATTTTAAATATTCAAATCCTCATTAAATGGTTATAATAAAGGAAGAGGTTAGTTGCTTGACTTGTTCAAATTGCTCAAAAGGAGGATGGTTGTTGTATGTTATATAATGGCTTAATTCTAGCTAATAAATGTTTTAAATACTAATAATAGAATTTATTTTACCAAAATAGGGGTGTATAATTCTTGAAGGAAGGTTGAATCAGTCAACTACATCCTCAACTACCCCATCTCAATGCTTAAAGAGTCATCTAAGGGCATTAATGCATGGAGAGTCTTTTGGAGGATTGATTGTAACTATAATAATGAATGTGTTATAATGATGGAATAAATTTTCTTCACAACTCCACACCACTCTCCTTCTTTCTCTCTTGATGTACTTTTATAAGTTTAGTATTTTAGGCTATGTTTTGGAATCACTCTCTTGGGCATGAGGAAACTCTACTAAGATTAAACTTTATAAACTCATAAGTTAATGTAAAGGAATATTTTTAGACTCATTGATACAATTTAGTGTGTGCGTGTTTTAGTTTGATTTATAGATGTGGTAGTCTTTCTCCCTTGGCAGGTCTTAATCTCACATAGTTACTAGTTTATGATCTTATGCAGGACACATATAGTGCTTGAATATTGAGTGGTTGAGCTTGAAGTGGAGATATTGATTGGTTAGTGCTTTGAATCAGGGATTTCATCATTACCCTCTTACTTTTATCACTTATTGAAACCTTTATGTGAAACACTTTTGCATAAGATTCCCTCAGAGTTGTAAGATTCATTCATTTGGCATTACTCATTAGTGTTTGTTAAGTCCAAATTGAGTGGATGTATGATTATATTGGTGCATCAACATTCCTTAGAGTAGATTTATTTTATGCACTTTCTGTCCCTTTCTACCCCAATAGTAGTAGGTTTTAGTAAATTAAGCCATAAGTGATGTACTATGGTAGATAGCCCCATAATCTAGAGGAGTGGTCTAGCTATAAGGTCACCCACAACCTTTAAGGCATTCCCATATTAGTCCAAGTTGAAGTAGGATTGAACACTCTACTTCATAGGATACAACTTGGGTTGCTAACAACCATCTTTCCAATTGAGTTTGAGATCCTATCATTATGTATTTCACTTCAAGGCATTATTATTGAGTATTCTTAAAGGACTGATCAATTATAAGAACTTGAAATTTTAGATGAAAAACTTTGATAGACCTTATATCATCTAAGATCATATCAAAATAGGATACAAAATCAATGTAACAAGAAGGTCTGACCCCATGAATTTGAGATAGGTGACTTAGTCCTCAAAGAAAATTAGTGGAATAAAAATACATAATGGTAAAATAAGGATAAATTTGAGCCTAACTGGTTATGACCTTATGTCATAGTGGCCAAATTTGGATCTAGGGCCCATAAGTTAACTACTCAAGATGGTCAATAATTGGATGAACCAATGAAAATAATGAATTTAAAAAGGTTCTATACCTATGTTGACATACTTCTGTTTCATCTATGCACATTATTTTATATAGTATTATTTAAAAAATAGTCTAATGGTGAAACCTAGAGTTTTTGGCGCCTTAGATAAGCGCAGTGTTGAAAACTAGGTTATCAATGTCATATGTGAAAACCTTCCATCTACATATCACCTTGAATTCTTGAGGTTAACCTTGTAGAAACTCATACCACATATTCCATCCATACCATTCCACTCATAATCCATCACCCCCCTCACTTCCCCATATGTTGGCCTTGATCTTTGCATAGTGTACAAATTGAAAAGAAGCACCAAATATAAGGGGCATCAGCAAGGAAATTTGCTAAAGGTATAATAATGGGAAGGAAAAAAATAATTATGAAGAGTTACCCATAGCTTCCATTCGAACCCCACCCTTGACCACATCTCTTAATGATATATTTTTTGTCCTAGTCATTTCCCTTGTTACTCTTGAAGTTGATTTTCCTTTTTAGAAATTCAAAAAAAAACCTTATAAGTCCATAACCCTCATGCACTCAATCACCCATTTTTTATTCATTTCATCTATCCATTTACTTGTCATTATTCACAATGTCCCTCTTGTTTCTTCATCCCTAATCTGTACAAAGTACTAACAAGAACATAGAAATGATGAAATCATGGGTTACTCAACTACTTTCTATTTTTTTCTTATCTCACTTATTTGACTATTTAAAAGTTTTTTGGTATTTAATTTTGCATGTTTTTATGATGTATATATGGTGTGATGGATGAATTGGTTGTTTATGCATATGCATTAGATAGTAATAAGTTTACTTTTTATCTATATGAATTGTTTTGTAAATACATCATTTTGTTATATAGTCACTTTTTGTTTATTTTTTTAGATTATGTGTACATTTAACTTGGATTAATCTATAATAATGGTGAATCATGAAAAAAATAACTTTATCATAAATTTTGTGCTTTTATTTTTTAATAAAAGGGGTCTCTCTATGCATTTTAAAAAAAATACACCATGGTTGAATATATCCTGGTGAAAATTGCCTAGTGTAATATTAAAAAGGATTTCTATGATAAAAATGGATCAATATATTTCATCCTTTTCCCATTATTCATCCACTATAGTGAATACTCACCAAATTACACTAACACACACCCTCCCATCCTTACTAAACTATATCTCTATCCCTCATAAATAAGGTGATATTTTTTCATGTGTAGGATAATTACAATCATCCCAAATCTAAATCCATAATCATTTGACACATGGAACATCATCAATAATATCATACCATCTAATTCATATAACCATGTCACAATAAATTCAATATTTGATAAAAATAAATAAAAATTGACATATGCCCATCTAAGTCATCACAATTAATAGTCATAATCCTACATAACATCATTTACATCATAATCCATGGCATCATACCCCTAATCTAAATATACATATCAACAATAATTTTCACCCTCATACCACAAGGTATTATCACATATTACATCACATCATCACATATTTATAGTGCATAATCACAAAACATATTCTATCCATCATAACCTCAAAATAAACATTTGTAAAACTAAATGCCATCACAACTAATCTAAAAATCTACATGATCTAAAATAACATCATCTTGTCTCATGTATAATTTAAACCATAAAAAAATAAATTATACATCATCAATCATAGTATAGAAACCATCACATCACAATTAAATTAAACCATAATAAATAATTAAACCATGTTAATCACATATTGATATTTAATCTATGCATCATAACAAAAGTCAAAAAGTATCCACAATTTGTCATACACAACATATAGTTCATTAATACCTCATCATGTATATCACAAATCAATCGAGTCCATAAATACATCAAAAATCATATATGATATGCATTAAGGACATACATGTGCCAAAATCCAATAATTGTAGAGTCATATACCACTTTGTTTATAAAATGGTGGTGGTGGAGGTGGTCATGCTAACCTTGATGGTAGATGAACTAAATGCTTCAATAGAGGACTTTTGGTATGGTTACCTTATCAGAATGAAATAAATTTCTAACCTAAAATAACAATATACTCATATAAAGACCTTTAATATCAAGTATCCATTCCAACCCTCATTGACTATATACCTAGCTAGATTAATCCCCATCCATCTAGATTCTAAGACAACATCTTGCTCAATCTATAAAATTTGGATCTAGGTGTCTCTATCCTCTACCAAGGTTTGAAATTTTGTAATATGATTGTATGGATGGCATAACCATGGACTTGACTCTATAGAATGGTTATTTTCTTGCCTCTATTAGACACTTATCCAAATAAAGTAGTAAGTTATGCTAAAAAGGGGTAATCTAGGCATCCCTCTTAATTAATTGACCTTGAAGATCAAATACCTATCACTATAACATGTCCCTCTCCTAAACAATCCTAATGATATTTGTCTCTCTTACCTAGGCCTCACTCTCTAACTAATCAATCCTTGCCTAATCAGTTGCTAACCTAGGAGGATGTGATGGACTTACCTCATCTATCCCTCCCTAGGTTGGGATAGTGGCCACCTACACAGTCTAAGTCACTATCATCTATCCAACCCATCACCACCATATCCCCCATATCTATTATATCTACACCTCCTCCATCCCCCCTTATTACTTGATCTATTGGATTTGGTGTCTGAGCTTGATGTCATTGAATGTGACCTTTCATCTACACTTAATCCCAAATCCTAGCTCTCTACCACTAGCCACATTATATGAGGGTATTAAGTCTCATAGGCCTTTTCTATATCTACCATATCGTATAATCCCCTATAACACCAACATCATCCATGGGCATCTAATAATCCCATACTACTAGATCCAAACTATCATAATACACCCATATGGTAGACATCTACTCTTGGCACCCACTATGCCCTCTCTCATACAATGCATGAGAAATTATGAGGACTAATCATAACCCCTACTATCATCCAAATTATCATAATACACAATCAAGGTGACATCTCTCTATGATGTGATCCTAATGACCTATCAAATAACACTAAAATCATATACTGCATATACACCCCATCCTCCATCCACCCCTATTATATATAATGGTAAGGCATCTATGTGATATATGCATCTATCAACTCATCTAAAGCATGTCTATAAAATATGTCATAACCTACATGCATCCTCTATTACACCATTAACACCTCCCACCCATAAACGAAATTATTTTTAGGACCTTACACATACCGTAATCACACTAATACTCCACTATTATATGCTCCCATGGCCATATCTATGGAAGTAAGGATGGTCTAATACTTTCTTCTCCTTTTTAAGCTGCTTGATGTAGATCATGATACAAATGAGATGATTTAATAGGCCCCTATGCAAAAACTTAATGCAACTCTATCGTGTATAACACCACATACCCCAACCCTACTTGGAACAATTGGCCACTCTTGTCAGGTAGAAATATGCCATTGATAATAGCCATAAATGTGAGGCTCACTCTATCAGTAGTTCCTTCCTCTAAACTCTTTTCTATATTTTTCTTCCCCCTATAGAATCTAGCCATCACATATAATTTAAGTCACTACATTATCACCAAATGCATCCTCAAATACTAGTATATCTAGTCTCCCCTCATTAATAAGAAAAAGATGTGAGATATACCCTCTAACATCAAGTTCATCTCTCTTATCATAAAATTAAATGTTTTAGCCTATAAATTTTAGTACTCCACTAGAATTTTAATTATGGTCCTATCATTCCAGATCATGGGCCTGCGAGTAACATAATATAGACCAATTGGCTCCAATAATTCCAACTCTTTATATTTCAAGTGATAAATCTCATGAAAAACCTCTAATCATCTCACCTAGGATTCTATAAGTTCTAATCACTCTTACACACATCAAATAATCAATTTTTCATCTTATAGATAAACATAATAACTAAATCTCAATAACCCTAACTAATCTCATTTCACTATTCATCCCTTTATTATTCACTCTTCTATTATAAACAAAACCACCACTAAGTGGCACAAAACCATTTTTACCACCAATAAAATTACTTATCCTAGAAAAATATTATACAAAATTACTTTCAATTCCTTTCAATCAGTGTACAAACATTAGTTTCAATTCCATAGATCATTTATTAACCTTTCAAACTAATCTAGTAATTAAGTAATGTATAGAGAAATAATCACATAGACAAGAAGTAAGATATCAACACAAGATATATGTGGGAGACCCTCATGGGGGATAAAACCCACTAAAACACCACTTTTACTACTATCCTATAAGTAATGTATCAACATTTAGTGAGACACCAACCCCACAAGGAGCTACAACCCCTACCTAGTCAAGTACCCACTCAACTAGTCTTTAGAAAGATCCAACTTGCAAGGAGGCTCCAACCACCTAAGTGACTTGGAAAAAATCCAAACACTTCAAGGAAAATTTTACAATATATAACATGTAATGCATCTTCAACTCCCTCTTGATTAAGCACTAACTCAACCAAGATAAGCTTGATCACCTTAAGACACCTTATTGCTCAACCAACAAATGATGGCCTCTTCTTTAGCTCTCTATATTCTCTATGTATATTATACTCTATATCATACACATTGAACACACATATTATTAATATTTTATGATATCTTAATATCCAATCAACTCTTTCATCTCTTCTCAACCTTCTACCTCTCTCAAACAACCTTCTAGGCTCACTCACTCAATATACCTCTTATTAGGATCATTGGGTCAACTAACCTTGAAAATAATACTCATACCTCATATTATATGTTAATTTATGATCCTATAATCCCATATAATAGTCTCCATGACTTCCATATACTTCTTAAGGTGATATTTTACTCTCTTGTACTCTTATCTACTCAACTAGCTCAAATAGGCCTATTATGCCTAGTATTTATGCTTGACTCTTGGTTAGATAAACAAATTTACACACTTGTATTGCCATTTAAATGTGTCAATAATATTTTTCACACATGAAACAAACATTAAATATTTTGGTAAACTCATTTAGACCTTAGTCTCTTTTTAAGCCTACTTAGAGACCTAATGTATTAGGTCTTCACAATCACATATTACCACTCTGACCCCTTGGAAAATTTTGAGTCTTAAAAAAAATAATAAACACTTCAAATAAAAATAAAATGTACTATTTATAACATCCATTTAGGTACATACCACCTCTTATTTTAATTTTCCACTTGAACCATGTCATTAGGCCTATTTGCCATTAGGTTTATACACACAAAAAAGTCTACCATGAATATCTAGATCATATAGTAAATTTACTCAAAAAAACATACCCTTAAAACACATTGATATAACTTTAATAACCTTATTGTCATCACCATTTCCATTTTACATCACCAAATAGTGCATAAGACCTCAAACTAATAAATTTTATATGCTCACTCAAAACTATCTGAATGCTACAAAACATAGTCATAAACAAATGACTTTCCACTCTTGAATTAAAAAAAACTTGACTCTAAATTAATTAAAATTAACTTAGATACTTATATAATATAATAATATGAACTATATCCTTCAAGACTATCCAAAACACCCCAAACTCATCTCTTTTAGATGACTACCCAAAATTGTCAATAATCCTATCAACACAGTCATGATGAATGAAGTTTGTAAAACTTATAATATAAGTTACATGACCTATTATTGAAATTATTATATCATATTTTATCTTTATAACATCATAAAATATATATATTATTTATTATAGGATTAACCGTTGGTCTTACAGACCAATTTGTTAAGCTACTCTCTCGCAGTCCTTACATAGTTAGACAAGCCATTTTATCTTTCACATTGCAAATCCTTAAAGTGATTATAAATATTAATAAATAATGTATAGGTCAAATAGGTCATAAAAAAACATAATATTTATTATATGATTTATCTAAGTGCAAATATCCTCCATCTCACCATTCTCACTCATTTACTTAGGACTGTCATTCTGCCTAGTGAATCAATCATGGTAAACATGACATCCAACACCTGAAGAGACAAAAAATATATATTTAAAATAAATAAAATGATCCTATAATATCATTAAATCTAACTTTAACATCTAAATCATAGTCTCAAAGAGAAACATTGGTCTTGTAGACCAATCTCACTGTCCTGGGTTTCACTGTCACATCTTCTCTAGAAAGGCCATCTTGTGAACACCATTTGAAACATTTTTAATGAATTTAAAATCATATAATAAACAATATAATAATTTATATGTCTTTAATAACAAATTAAATAAATTTTATTCATTCCTAATCTAATGCAACTCATCCCTAAACACATTATCACTCTCATGAGTTTTTCTCATTGTCTTCACTCTTTGTCAGTTTAGCGATAGGTCAACTTGAGTGAAAAAATTGATTGGAACAGAGAATATAAATTTAAAAACTAACACCATGGAAAAAAAATACCAGTCTCAGTATTTAACCTCCATTGATTTACATTCTTTGACCTGGTCAACCCTTCTTATTATATCAAATTTATAAGAAACAAGGGGTTTTATGTAGGTTTCACTTAATGTATTAACAAACCACTACCACTTGGATATTATTTATGGATTCCTCTACCACATCCAATCATCTAAATATATTTACTAAACCATTCTATTCACTCAAAAACAAAAACTTCTCCATTAGGTCACTATAAGGGTTTTAGACTAGTCTTCATTCTTAACATTTGTTCATACAACTCTATCATTGAAACCACCTCATAATGCTTGTAAATAATTTATAATACCATTTTAAATATCTTTCCAAGATCTTAGGATACCATGAAAATTTTACACATGTCAATGAACATCAAAATTTCCTTCTCAAGTCTACAACTCTTCATTCTACATACACAAGAGACCTTCAAACTTGTTTTTTTACTTTCTCCTTCAACTCGGGGCTTGAAACTTCATAAACATGTTTTAATATACCTCTTAAACCTATATCAAAACTAAAATTAGATATATCACCTTGAAAAATGACATTCAACCCTCATTATACCACATTAGGTCTCTTTACATGTTAGGTTTTGAACTATCAGTCACATGTTAGACCTTAAATATACCTTGAGACCTCTTTTATTGCTCTCACACCTCATACCATTATTATGAACCCTCACTAAACATGATTACACAATATAAAAATCCTCCAAACCTAATCATTATGCCTCATAATTCCACTTACGATCTTAGGACAAGGTCTATGAGAAGACCACTAATGAAGAGCATACCCATTTGATTCACTTTGAGAGTCATGTGACTAACTCAACACCTTATTCACATTCTCTAACACTTTATTATACACCTTAAATATCATATGCATCCATGACATCATCACCATTCCTCTAAAATCCAATTTAATTCTTATTAACTAGGTCATAAAAATAACCTACTAGGTACCACACCACTTTGAGACCTTTCTGCATGCACTTTGAAACTCACTCTCAAGCCAAGCAACTTCATGCTATGTGATGTAGGAGAATCACTATCCCATTGTACATATTGATATATTTTTCATGTTTTTAGTCATTATAAAGTTTTTATGGTCATAGGAATTCTATAGAATTCAATTATATGTGTTATGTCCTTGTGAAATTTTAATCTGTGTTGCATTGGCATTATCCCACAAAATTCCTCCAATTTGAATTTTTGAATCTTTGTGAAGATTTTTGAGCTTTGTTTAAGAGTGTAGGAGTTCAAATAAGATTTTTTTTTTTTAAAGGGTCAATATTTTATGACCTTTTGTCATTATGGGGTATTTAATAGTGATTAGTGTTGTTTTGTACTTGTTAGAAGGTTAAGGTAGTTTAAAGACTCTCCTCAATGTACAAGAGGAGTTTCAAGTTGGTTAGAATAGGTATATGGTAATAAAATGATTATAAATGTATTTTTTGAGTAGTAATTTAGAGACTAATTGGGTTGGATTCAAAGAGAGTAATGTTATTGAACCCTAAATAAATGAATGGAAAGATTCTTATTTTGAAAACTAACAACTGAAGATCAGTTCCTATAACATGTGTATGGATAAGTGACTATGTGAGAATGACTAGTGAAGAAAGATGGATGATAACCTATATTTTTTGGTAATTGGATATTTTATTTTATTTTGGTGTTTCAAATTTATTATCATTTTTTTTAAATTATTTTGAGGTGGGTCAAGGATACAATCCCTACCCCGTATTAATGCATTCAGATGACTGTGTAAATAACATAACAGAGAAAGTCATCAACCTGATAATTATTTATAGTCTCTTATGAGTTTATAAGGTTTATTATATGAGTATTAAGTCTTATAAATCATGGTTTATTTTCTAAAATTTATTTTCAAAGGTTTAAATTACAAAATATGTAGGATAACTTGTGTTTCTTGAGATAAAGAATACAAAGGTTATAGCATGCCAAGTAGTCTACAGAGATTTAATGAATATATATAAGTGTGTTAAAAATAATTTGTAATTTATTTAAGTATATTAATGTGATTTATTTTATTTTTAATTCATAATTCATAAATATTACACTTAGACTTTGTATGTAGATAGTGTGCTCAGCTATAGTCCTATAGTCAAGCAAAAAACCTATGTAAACCAACCCACAGTAGTCTCAAGGAAGGATTTTTGTGAATAAAAATGATGTTTGGAGTCATAAAAAAATTATTCCATCAATTAAAATCCCAATAAATTCATTTAAATGATTGG
Organism: Torreya grandis; assembly: GCA_037957365.1. Taxonomy (NCBI): domain Eukaryota; kingdom Viridiplantae; phylum Streptophyta; class Pinopsida; order Cupressales; family Taxaceae; genus Torreya; species Torreya grandis. The sequence continues at coordinate 270,136 of JARHVA010009540.1, forward strand.
AAAATATTTATATTGCCTTCTTAGGCCTGCATAGTCAAGTAGAACCCTATTTCTAGGGTTTCATGACATAAATGTGATTTCTAGGACTTATAACCAACATAATTTGCTAAAAATTGGTGAAAATATTGAGTATAATATGATTGAGTATATTTTAGTGTTTATATTTTTATTATATATTGGAAATTATGGTTTTGACATGATTGTGTGTCTCTAGAGGGAATAGTGACCTAATAGGCCTAATTAGAAACCAAGAAAGGTCTAGAATAGTGATCTAATGATAGATATATGAAATAAAACTTTTTATAAGTAAATTTTAAATTATAAGGTATCCAAAAATGTGATTATTTTGTTGATTTGAATTTGTACAAATTTGTACTAAGGGGAAAGCCTTAAAAAAGGCTACTAGGGAATGATAGTTAAAAAAGAGAGAAAGAAGTAGGGTATGATGTAAAGGTCTAAATAAAGAAACTTTATGGGTGGAATATAGGTGAAATAAATACTAAATATAATAATATAGAGATGATAATAACCCTATGTAATCCAAGGAAACTAGAAACCAGAAACTAGATTTGAACCAAGTTGTTCTATTGCATGAAGACTAGTGTGGGAGATAACATGAAATGAAAGACAAAATGAATGTAAGGAATGGGTGTATGAATTAAATTGATATTTTTTAAGAATAAAAAGGTAGATGGAATTAAATATTTCAAGTAAACTAAAACAATAAGGTCGAATAGAAAGACATAGAACCAAATGTGAGAGAATTGCCATAGAAGGAAAGTTTAAAGACTTATGATTTATAAATGGATCATTTGCAGGAGTCAAAATTATGGAAGGTTAGATGATGAGATAAACCTATAAATAATTTTTTATTACATATAAAATTTTATATGGAATGCATATTTTGATTTTGACATTATTGGTTACATATACATGAATATTTGGTTGAGTACATATTGGATGTTGTTTTGAGATGTTGTTCTGTGAAGTGTCTAATGCAAGTTGTAAGAAAGAGTGAAGAGGATAAAAGGATATTAAATAGAGTTATATATATTTGAATTAAATATAATATTGGTGTGAAAAATCCCTTAATCCAATAAGTCTTGAATATAAAGAGAAGAGCTAGTGAGAGCTCCAAGAGAAAAGCTCAAAAGTGAGCTTGAAGAGAGAAGAGATTCCTAGGAAAAGGACAAGTGAGAGAGAAGAGTCATAGGTGAGGAAAAGAGAAATATATTTAATTTAAGATAGATAAATATTCAAGTGAGAGACACCAAGTGAATTTTCAAGAAGGTAGGTGAGAATGCATGTCAAGAGAAGAGATAGGTCCAATAGAGAGACCTAGAGAGAGTGAGATAGTGAAGAGTGTAAAGAGAGAAAGATTGATATTTTAGATTCTTAAAATTGAAAAAAACACACTATGAGACAATTTAAATCCTAAAAATATAACTTCACTCACTCTTTGATCAGATTTCACTTAAGTATTTCATAAAAAGGCATGAACTAGCTATCAACCTAGTATGGGAGGGTAATTTTCCACTTCCCTAATCAATAGACTATCTTTTGCACTTATAATGACATGTGAAATATAAAAAACATGTCATGAAGGTGAGAATAATAATAATAAGGTAAATTAAAGCATACATTCACTTAACCACATCAATGAATTCATTGAACACACTTCAATTCCACTTGCAAAATGGAGGAATTCAATCTCTTATTACATAAATTAGGTGTTGTAGTACAAATTTGGAATAGCTTGGGAAAGACAAAAACATAAGAGTCTCTTTTTGTTAGGGAGAAATGGGATATATATAAGAAAAGCGGAATAGAGAGAGGGAACCGAGCAGACAGAATTCTATAAATGAGATCCAATCACTTTGATGGAATCCCAACCACATTTTGATCAATTAACACTAATTTTGATTTTTAATTAGCCATTAATTAGCTCTAAATAGTCTTTCTAAGACCTTTCATTGGATTAGATACACACTAGAAGACAAGAACTTGTTGAAAGTGTTGATTCATGATCCACTTGAAAGGGAAAAGCCCCCCAAACCTTGAAACTACATTGAATGCTTTGTCTACATTCTTCAACCTCTAAACTCTCCATATTATTAATGAGAACATAACATTGTGCATCATCTTGATATGTTATCTACAGTATCATATAGTCACTTTTGAATTCATTTATCTAGTGTCCCTTTAGGATGTAATTGTTAGAAGACTATATGCCTACATTGACTTCTTTCTCTATCATAACTTTGTCATTACTCCAAAATATTGAACATAGGTCCTCTATAGATGAAAACCAATTTCCATATTGGTTTTCATACATCTATAATTCACATGAAAATCTATATGATACCTAGTCCCTTAATCATGAATCAATACATAAAACCTATGTCTAAAGGCTTCTTAATGGTTCAATTAAGGTTTAATGATGATCTACGATTCTGTAGGGTTTGCTCCTAGTAATGTAAATCATATCTTGATCTCGTATTCATACCTTTACCTACCTAAGTCATGAAATCCTTTTCAACTAATGTGTCCACCCATGTGACATCTTCCTATGCTACTCTTTATTTTAAAACATGACCATTGTCACCTTGGACACATCTATTCATCTCATTCCCCCTAGAACTTGATTGAAATTGCTCTGTTGTTCTCCTTGGGAGTCTAATAGCTTTGACCTTCATCATTGTTATTGATCTAGGATCTAAATTTTAGATTATACCACTTGGTATCCCCATGTTTATCCTCAGGATCCTTTTATCAGTTTCATTGGGTTAACATGTTTACACTATGTGGTAGCCTTGCATGCAATCTAGACTCATTGACCCTTTGACCTCATGTGTACCATTGATCTAATTTACATGATTAAACACATGTAATTGATCTTCCTTCCTCTTGATCAAATGTCCACCATTGATCTGGTGAGTCATCATGATCATGACACTTGATATCAACATGTTCAATCTCATGATCCACTAATTATTGACATTGAGCTTTCCATTGATCTTGATTTGCATGATTTAACTCATGCCATTGATCTTGATGGGCCCACTGACTTGAGCTATTATCTATATGCTATTATATGATCCAATCAAGCAATATTTTGACACTTGGTAGTAATTCATTCACTCTTAGGATCATTTGAATATTTTTGAATTTAAATGGTTGCTTCTTGTGGATTTGTTTTATGTCCCCGAGCACATCCCACACTGCTAGATCATTTTTGAAGGATTTTATCTTGAGAAATGAAACTCATCAAGACACCAAATTTTTAGGGGGAAAACTTGATACAAAATACATCATATTCATGCAATTCTCCAACCTTGGTTGGCTTCCTAAGTAAATTTATTAAATTCACAATAAAATTGATCTATTCATCCCTGCATGATATGCTAAGATAGTTTGGTTCCCAACTCATTCACTCACAAGACAAAATGCCATGGTATGCAAATTTTTGAATGGTAAGGGTGACAATTTGGCCTGTGGGATTAAAATTATCAACATTTTTGGTGACTCAACTAGGAAGCATGCCTACTATTCTTGAGAATTATAACATTTACATGACTCTTGGAATTGTAAACAATGATAAATTTGATTCATGACTGCATGAAACCTTTTGATTTGAAATAAGATAACTATTCCACCAAGACAAGGAAGGAAACACACAAAATAGAGAAACTAAGCTAAACAAAGCAAGTGTGCAAACAAAGAACTTATTTGGGACAAAACACGAGTATACTAATGTGTTAGAACAACACTTGGAAGAAAAAAACAAACTAATTATTTTATAAGGAAATTAACTTCCTCAATAGAAATGTTTTAGATGTATCCCATTAAATGGGACATGAAGCTCCTTGTCATCCATTTTTACAAGTTGGAAGTAGTTATGGGACTTGTAGTTGGAGATTGTGTGTGGACCACTCCAAAGAGATTAAAAATTTTTATGCCTTCTTAGTTTATCTCTATGCTCATCCAACTTGAGGACCAAATCTCCTTCTTTGAAACTTTGTGAATAAGCTCTCTTGTCAAATGCTCTCTTCATGTATGCTTGGTGAGTTTCCATGGCTAAAATGGACTGATTTCAAACTTCTTCTATCTATATAAGATTAACTAATATGGTCTCCATTTTTTCATTCTCCAACAATTCCAGTTGATGCATTTGTTCTAAGGTAGAAAATTCAAAAGAAATAGGTAATCATGATTCTTACCATATACCATATTGTATTGAGAATTTGATATTAATATTTTGTAGGTGATTGTATCAGCCCATAGATCTAATTTCAAATTGAGATACCATGACCTTTGATTATCTTCAATAGTCCTTCTTATGATCTTTAATAGGTTCTTATTTGTGGATTTAGCAAGGACATTTATTTTTGGATAGTAATTTGATGAAGTGTTGAGATAGATACCATGTTGAATGGCCCATTAGCTGATCATAGTCCCCAGGAAGGCCATAGAATTGTCAAAAATAATGGTTGAAGGAACTCCAAATCTAGTAAGTAAACCTTCATAGAAATATAGAACATTGGACTCATTTGCTTCTTTTAATGCTTTTGCCTCTGTCCACTTAGTGAAGTAATCTATAGCAGTTAGTATCTATTTATGGCCTACACTTAAATGGGGGTTAATAATAATAATAAATTCCAATCCCCATTAGATAAATGGCTGGTCTAGCACAATTGGTCAAAGAGGTAAGGTTGAAAGTTTCACTTTTTCTACAAACATAACTCATTTTTTGCACTTCCTAACCCATGCATGTCACTCACCAAATATGATAAGCTAATAATATCCACCTCTCATTATATTAATATATATTTTCCTTGATAAATAATACCCTCCACCATGTCCATCATGGAATTTATCTTGTAATATATGTGTTTGGCTTGGCTCTATACATCTTAGCAATATGCCATTGATATGTTTCTTGAACAAGACATTATCAACAAGAAGAAATGGAATTGATTACAATCTAAAATTTCTTCTTTTTTAAGAATTTAAATTGGAAGGATAAATACCTTTCTTGGATATATCTTACCAAGTCATGAAGCTAGTTGGAGGGTGAGGTATGATCAGTTGTAACTTATTCATCATTTGAGACCAAAACTATCTCGTTAGCCTCTTACAAGTCTTGGGTTAGATGCTCATAAATTCCTTTGCCTCTGATCAACTTTGTGACCTTGATTTTCACATCATACTCTATTGCCTTCATTATCAAACCATACTTTTTCTCATTTATGTCTTTGTTCAAGAGAATCTCCTTGATACTTGGATGGTCCACCATTAGGTGTATCTTATTGTTAAACAAAAATTATCTAAAATTATTGAGAGAATTTATACCTAAAAGTACGTAGTTTTCAATAAAATATTACCTCATTTCATATTATTCTAAGCCTTGACTAAAGAAGGATATTGACTACTCCAAATATTCATGGTTCTGTTGCATAAGAATGCCTGAAAGGGTGTCTATGTTAGCATAAGTATACAAAATGAAATCCTTTGTAAAATCTAGGTTTATGAGTATAAGAGCACTAGCTATGGCCTTTTTGATCTCTTAAAAACTCTATACTCCTTCTTTGGACCATTTGAAACTTAGATTATTATTTAGTATGGTTGTTAGTGGCTTAGCTAAAGTAGAAAAATCTCAAATATATCTTCTTATAAAATTGATTTTGCCTAAGAAGCTTTGCAAAGCCTTCTTGTGCTTGGGCAAGGAAAGTGCCAGAATTGAATCTATCCTTTCAGGATCTATACTCAAACAATGTTTTAAAATAACATGCCCAAGGATCTTACCTTTATGAACTAAGAAGACACTTTTTTGAATTTAGGGATACCCCAAATTGCCTACACCTTTTAAACACTTGCTTGAGGTGAATCATGTGCTCTATTGACCAAATTTGACTTCTAGTAAAATAAGTTCAACCCCTACTATTTTTAAATTTTGAAGAAGATTCCCATGTGTCCTATAAGGGTCTCATAATGTTCTATACATCTTACTCGGCCTTATCCTAGTCCTTGTCTAAGTTCATCTCCCTGGAAATAGCCTTGTCAACCTTGGTAAAACCTAGTAAAACTTATTCAAAGTGACAAATTATGTTTAATAGGTCTTAATATGGTATTTGATATGTTTTTAAGTGTTCTCAAGTCATTAATTTATCATGTGCTAAGTTTTCATATGGGAAAAGGGTCTTTGAGCCACTTTTCTAGTCCATTAATTGACTTATATAGACTTTTATGCTAGAAACTTTGTCACCAAGGTGAGTTTCAATGTGGAATAGGTTAGGATCATGTCAAGAGCAGTCATATGTCAGCCAAGAGTCAGTTATGTGTAGAAAATGGGAATTTTCATTATTTTTAGGCCCTTTTGGGCACTTATACAGATTCCTTAAACTCATCTTCAGCTAAAAAAATTTTTGGAGTGACTCTTCACCTACCCAAACTATTTTTCATGCTTTATTTGAAAGGAGAGTGAAAAAAGAGTCCATCTGTAACTTTTTTTCCTTCATTTTGTCTAGGTAAGCAAGGAAAGGCCAACTTCAAGCACTTGACATGGGTCATATAGGTGGAGTTGGGAAGAGTGCTTATGAGGGTGGATATTAATCTGAGTGCACCTCATTTTCATAACAATAACTTGAAATTTTGTGCCTCCTCCTTTATTAACAATGGCTAGCACTCCAAATAGCTTTTTATGGATTTGCAACCATAAAGGGGTCACTATTTGAGCTTGTCTCAGATTTTATTGTTTTGGCTTGATGGATTAATGTGTTAAAAGTGTTTATAAATGATTTTAAAGACATTCCCATGCTTATTTTGGATCTGGAGGCCTCAAATACTTGGGAAAGCCTCTTCTAGGCTAGTATATGCTTGTAAAACATCTAGTTTCCACTTGCAGTCATCTTAGTTACCTTGAAGGAGATTTATTTACATTGGAAAAGGTGTTTTGATGTTTTATGGGGATTATCCTAATGTATATTAGTCATTTAAGAATTGAAAATTGTTTTTCAGATGCTTTGGAGGCCTTCCCTTACATATCCTTGCTCTTTCATGTTCTTGCCTGCATATAATAGTCAAACCTTCATCTACAATCCTCTGCTAACATTATTATGGGATCATGATTGGGTAACAACCTTCATAATGGTTGTAAGCCTTGGGAGATATTTAGAGTGCATTTTTAGAGGTTTGAGCTTGATAGAGAAGTGTCAAAAGGTGCTATGAGAGTTTCAAGAAAATGTGACTAAGTTTTTGAGAATTTTGTCCCAAAAAAATGAAAATAGAGGACCTTGTGGTTTTTCAGGCATTGTATATCATGGATGAGGAACTTTTGATGCCTTTTGGGGTTTTATACTTGTTTTCCCTAGTATAGACAATAAGTTAACCAATTTTGGAGAAGAAGGAATGAAAGGTGATATGAGTTTGAGGGTCTTGAAAGCATTCTAAAACACACTGAGAAGTTTTAGTCATATCTATAGTCTTTTGAAAAGATGAATGGTTTGGCACCTATAACAATAAACTATCTTCAGCTTCAACTCACCATCCTCCAATACCTATCTTATGAATTGGTACCTAAGCTGTATATGCTTTGTTCTTGAATGAAAGGCTGAATTCTTAACCAAATGAATTGCACTCTGACTATCACTATATAATCTGCAACTCTCTTGCTCCTTTCCAAGCTCTTCCATGAACCGTGTCATCCATATCATCTCTTTGCTAGCCTCTGTGACTGCAATATACTCTGCTTCTGTAGTTGACAAGGCAACAACCTTCTGTAACTTTGATATCCAGCTAACTGTCATCCCACCAATAGTGAAAACATACCCTGTGGTGCTCCTTCTACCATCCAAATCACCTGCCATATCTAAATCTACATAACCATGTAGAGAAGTATCTGAACCTCCATAGCATAAATGCCTACTACTGGTTCCTCTCAAATATCTAAGGATCCATTGAACTACTTTCCAGTGCTCCTTCCCTAGATTGGCCATATACTTACTTACAACTCCCACTGCTTGGGCAATATTTGGTCTAGTACAAACCATTGCATACATTAAACTCCCTACTGTGGAAGAATATGGAACTCTACTCATGTAATCTACCTCATCATGTGAATTAGAACATTGTTCTTTACTCAACTTAAAATGTCCAGCCAAAGGTGTGCTTACCAGTTTTGCATCCTGCATATTGAACCGTTTCAACACCTTGTTCACGTAATCCTCTTGAGACAAAATCAACCTATGATTTTTCTTGTCTCTCTTAATGCTCATGCCAAGGATTTTCTTTGCTGCTCCCAAATCCTTCATGGCAAATGTGTGAGCTAATTTCACCTTAAGCTCAGAGATATCCTGGATGTGTGATCCTGCAACCAGCATATCATCTACATACAACAATAGAATAATATATCTACCATTATCCAATATCTTAAAATACACACAATGGTCAGATTGACACCTACTATAGCCATGCTCAGTCATAAACCTGTCAAATCTCAAATACCACTGTTTAGGAGCTTGCTTGAGGCCATACAAGCTTTTCTTCAATCTGCACACTAACTTCTCCTTACCTTTGACCTCAAATCCTTCCAGCTGATCCATATGTATTTCTTCATCCAAATCTCCATGAAGAAACGCTGTCTTAACATCAAGCTGCTCAAGATGCAAATCCTCAATAGCAACTAAAGACAATACAGTCTGTATAGAAGTCATTTTAACAATAGGAGAAAAAATCTCACCAAAATCAATACCTAGCTTTTGTGTAAATCAATTCACTACCAACCTAGCCTTATATCTCATCTTTCCATTCTCACCTTCTTTCAATCTATAGGTCCATCTGTTCTTCAGTGTCTTCTTCCCTGCTGGCAACTCAACCAAATCCCATGTTTGGTTCTCTTTTAAGGACTCCATTTCCTCAACCATGCCATGCTCCATTATTGTTCTGTTCATCCTTTCAGCAACTCCATTTTGCTAAGGTGTCCTTGGAACCATCCTTTGCCTGCGATCCCATGTATATAACAATACTAGTTGAACTTATAGCTGTAGAACTCACCACCATTGTCAGATCTCAGGCACTTCAATCTCCTGCCTATTTCATTCTCAACCATAGCTTTCCAAATCTTAAAAGACTCAAATACATCAGATTTCTTCTTAATACAATAGACCCATACCTTTCTTGTAGCATCATTTATGAATGAAACATAGTACTGTGATCCTCCAATAGAAGCAACTTGAGCCGGTCCCCACACGTCTGTGTGAACAAGCTGCAACTTATGCTTCTTCTTTGTTGGCCTAGTCTTCAGAAAACTCACTCTCTTCTATTTTCCAAAAACACAGTGCTCTCAAAAATCTAGATCTATGCTTTTCAAATCTGAAAGCTTACCTTTTGACTTAAGAATTGACATTCCCTTCTCACTCATGTGGCCGAGCCTAGAGTGCCACAATTTTGCATCCACATCTGAAGTAGATAATATAGAAGGAGAATTATTAGTAATGCAATTACATAAATAGAGAGTACCTACTCTCTTACCTCTAGCCATTACAAGTGCACCCTTGGTCACCTTCCAAGATTCAGCTATGAGAGTTACTGTACAACCCTCATCCCCTAACTTTCTTGTAGAAATCAAATTCCTCTTCAAGCTGGGAACATGCATGACATCTCTCAACACCCATGAGTTGCCATTCTATATTTTCAACTACACTTTTCCTTTGCCAATAATTTTACAAGGCTCATCATCCCCTAAATAAACTATTCCAAAATCTCCATGGACATAGTCACTAAAATATTCTCTATTAGGGGTAGCATGAAAAGATGCACCAGAATCTAAAACCCAAGATTTTATATTATTATGCAAAGAGAATATTAGAGCATCTTGTGCAATACTTGCAACCTTTGCTTCTTCTTTTCCTTCATGCTGATTGTCCTCCTTAGGCTTTAACCAACAATCTCTGCTTATGTGCCCCATCTTTCCACAATTCCAGCACTGTGGTTTCCTACCATTTTTGGATTTGGATCTACCTCTCACCTTTGACTTAGACCTTGATCTCCCTTTATTGCTCTTCTCTTTTTGCCTTCCCCTGCTCTCAAAACTTAAAGCATTCCCTGATGTTTCCTCTATGCTTTTTCTGTGAATTTCTTCATTCAAGATTACACTAACAACATCCTCTACTTTTAAAATATTTGAAGTAGATGCAGTATTACTAACTGCCATTACTAAGCTATTCTAGCTTTCAAGCAAAGAACATAACATTAAAAGAGCTTTAATTTCATCATCAAACACTATTTTGACTGAACTTAATTGATTTACAATTCCATGGAAATCATTCAGATGATTAGATACAGATCCACCTTCCTGCATACGCAAATTAAATAACTACTTCATAAGATATACCTTATTAGAAGCTGAGGGTTTTTCATACAAATTTGCTAAAGTAGACATCAAATCTATCATAGACTTTGCCTGTGATAAGTTAGATATCACAGTAGATGCCAGACTCAGTCTTATAGACCCCAGAGCCTTTCTATCAAGAACTTCCCATTCTTCATCATCCATGTCTATGGGCTTCTTTGCAATCCCACCTAATGGTAAGTATAGATCTTTCTGATACAGATAATCCTCTATCTACATTCTCCAATGTTGATAATTTTTTCCATTGAACTTTTCCATTCTCAGTTTACTTTCTTCTGCCATTGCTTCTCCCACTCAAACAGAAATCCCTACAAAAACCCTATGAGTACCCTGTAATCAATACACACTAACCAGGTCTGAAACACTTGTTAGTCAACCTGAGCTCTGATACCACTTGTTGGGGATCAACCAACAATGTTGATTACACTTATGAAAGCAATTAAATGCGGAATTAACCAGAATGATAAGTAACTGGAATGATAAATAGCAAAGAACAAGAGATACAAGAAACCACCCTAAAAACTTATATTAAACTCTTTTGCAAAAGGAATAAAATTGAAGAAACTTATTTTCTTCTACACCTCTCTCAGATGTATAGATCTCTATCTAGATCTCTTTCCCTCAAGAGCTCTCTCTCTCTCAATTACAATCAACTCCAACAACCTGGAATGATTCACATATACAATTCTGTACTGTTCAACATTACTCATACTACAATAAGCTATGAAGAATTATCCTATTATATAATAACTAGGAAACATGAGCATATAACTATAGCCATCAGATGCACCTCCTAATCAAGGGCTCTATGCAGTCTTACTAATAATAGAGATGCAGACTTAAGACTATCACTTAATCCTAACATGCAAACACTCAATTATATCCTCAGAAATAGCTTTCTGGATGCACAGGTAACTGACGTCGGTTCCTACCTATTTGCTTGTGACCAATGTTGGCTGATTCCTGTCGACGCTGGCATCTCTTGGTCTGCTCCTGACCGATGTCGATCGCTCCTGACCGACGTTGGTGATTGTGTAAACCTGCAACTTTGCAAAACACTCCTTTGGTGAAGATTTTAGCTCCACACCTTAACATGTTTTCCCTAGTATAGACAATAAGTTAACCAAGTTTGGAGAAGAAGGAATGAAAGGTGATCTGAGTTTGAGGGTCTTGAAAGCATTCTAAAACACATTGAGAAGTTTTAGTCATATCTACAGTCTTGTGAAAAGATGAATGGTTTGGCACCTCTAACAACAAACCATGCATTATCTGATGCTTGAATGATTCACATTGATCCAAAAATACCTTCATGACTAGAACATAACTTCAATAAGGTTGGAGCATGGTTTTTACCCCTAAACATTCTCCTTTGTCTATACACAAGCCTAGAAAAGGCCATCTACAATAGGGGATTTCAAACAGTGATGTGAAAGGTTGGTTTTGGCCTTATCATGGAATTAAAAGGAGAAGATGATGTTTGGTGACTCCAAGAACTTCATTAGAAGCTATATCATCTTCATACAAGTTCCAAACATCATTAAAAACACCTACAGGCAGGCCTGAGTCTCCAAACACAGTCAGGTCAAAATGGCAGGCAGCTAATGAAAGGTTAGAGTTAGTATTCCCAATGGTGATAATTCCATTCAAGGAAAATGAATGAGTTCAAACACATATTTAATTTATTTTTAATCCTCACTAAGTGTTTAAAACATTTATTTTAGGGCCAATGCATCCTCTAAACATAGTCAAGAATTGTCTCAGTCCATAGAAGGTAGATGGTTTAGTCTTAGGGAAGGAGGTGAAATAGCATGGTAAATGGAGATCAATCTTGGAAAAATGGTGGATAATCACTTAAATAATCTTTCAAAAATTTAGGATAAGGTTTTTATTGTGACTTAAAGCCTAAACCAAGCCTACATCTACTTACATGTAGGGTAAACATAGGTATAATTAGATAGTTGATAGGAGTTGATGATATAAATGGACCTTAAGGCTAATATGGTTGATGATATTGATTATATAAATGGATTATAAGGCTTATATAATGTTTTAAAACATCAATTGAGACCTATCTTCATGCCTATAGCCACCTTAAGCACAAACAAGGGTGTTCCTCAAGGGAAACATAGTCATGTTGAAATCTAGGTAATAAGTTGGTGTTGTCTTGAGCATTCCTAGGTGAAAATAGAGTATGAATATATTATCATGACATATAAAATTAAAATGAGGTCTAAAAACCATGACCGACATCACCATGATAACCTATAGGCAATATAGGTGGTTTTCTCAGTCAGACAGTGAGCAAAAGGCAGTGGTGTGGTAGATAAATGACCTATAACATGATGGAATGAGTCCCACGCATGGAATAATGGTTATATAAGATTAAGGGGGATATTATAAATTAAATCCAAAACACTAATTCATTCAAACATACCAAATAAGGGTGTCTCTCACACCAAACACAATCCATTCCAAGAACACCCTTGCATACAACCTTTCCTAAAAGTCTACCTAAGAAATTTGAGGATTTAAAGGGTCAAAGAATGGAGTCAAGGGATAATTTTTGGTAAAATAAAATTGTGACTTAAATAACCTTTTAAAAAATATAACTTTGATGAATAAGAAAGGAAACATACCCCTGTTTTGTCTCAAAATAGGGGCAAATTTACCATGCAAAACATGGGTAGTTTGTAAGAAAATGATGATTTGATTATCAGTGGATGTTATGTGTCTTGTATGAAGGTTGTTTAATCTATATCACACCTAAAAAAATCTATAAAAATTTTATATAAGGTTTGAGGGTAGGTAGGGTACCCTACACAACAAGGGTTACAGTCATATGTGAGGGAAATCATCAGGCCTAGAAGCCAAATTGAGGGTCATGTATATTTTTAGACTTATCCATGATTTAAAATTAAATAATTAATGATTTCAGGTGTATATTATATATTTTTAATCCATAAATAGTCAAAGGAAACCATTGGAAGGTCAGGTGGAGTCTCAAGTGGCAAGCAAACCTATTGGCAAAGACTAAGCTTAATGCCAAACAAGGGTCAAGTTTCATCTCTAGCTCTTGAGGAGGTATTACAATGATGGGAACATGTTTTTTGGGATGAATATACAGGTTTTTGAACCTATAGTGGACAAGAGAATCATCATAAATCCATATTTTGACTTGCAATCTCGTAAACCCTCACAAAATGAATGAAAATGGCTTGAGTGGTCAAGTTAAAAATCTCATAACTTTCATGAGCTTATGCATGGGACCTAGAGGTATTTAGGGAAGATGAAAAGGGTCCTTTAGGATCCCTCAATGGAATTTTTAAATATTTCTAATGTGTATCCTTCATGAATAAATGTTAAGAGGGCTAGTCACTCCAAAACCCTTAAAAACCCTATTTTATGACTCGATGGGAGAAATGAAACTAGAACTCTATAAAAATTTATGAATTTGACCATGAGTCTAAAATAGAAGTTGTTTAAAAATATATTAGTATCAAAGTTATGGAATAATATTATATGGAATCCATATAGGTCATGCAATAAGTAGGTTTATTTGACATTTTATTATGTTTTGTCGGTCTTAAAGATGATCAATGGATACCAATCCTTTTAGGGTAATTTTAGGACTTTTTATAAGTCCTAATGGTCATTTTATTAGGTGTTTAATATCATAATACTATCTGTCATCTCCTTCATTTTAGCCAGTCTAGTGGGTAGATAGTGAACACTTAGGAGAAAGTGGTAAATTTTAATTTGGAAAGCCTTTTAAGTCTAATTTGATGAAAATAATGTTATAAAAACTCTTTACACATGTAATCCCTCTTCTTTTATGTATCATATTGTATAATTGAAGATTTTTTAGGTGCCAAGTGTGATAGGTTTATGGAAGGGAGCTATTTTAAGACTACCAAGGATGATAGTGCATGGCCAAAATGATAGGGATGATCAATAAACTATCCAATTAATTTTATTACTTATTAGTAAACCATCTCACTCAAATACATCATTAGACCTAATCAATTGCAGTGATAGGTTAGTTTTGGAAGGCTAATCATGAGGGGTAGTTTTTTGTGCAAGGAAAGGAGTTTCCTAACCACTTTATAGGTCTTGGATGATTAGAGATGACATTTTTAACTCTTGGGGAAGCATGTATTACCGTATATCTCTATAACACATACAATAATTGATATTTTTAGTTATGACAAGTGCTCTATGAATCTTGGACTCCCCTCTCTCTTTCTTCCCATATCTTCCATAAATCAAGCCTTTTTGGCTATTGTATGGATCTCTCTACCTGGGTATGGTGAAGCCCTGATAAAATTTTGCCTCGAGATAATAAATAAAAGTGTTTTAACTCATTCAAATATTTATCTAAGTGTACACAATAGATGTTAGTCTTGTGCAAGTGTAAGTTTTGTTTACCTTCATATGTTACTTTCTTTAGTACCTTGTGTGTTTGTAATACCTCTTTTGCAAGTCAGAAAGAAAAGTCAAAGTAGATTTAAAGTTTAGTGAGTAGTCTACTAAATATAGTGTCTTATAATTCCTATTGTCTAGTTCCTCCTAGCCTATGATATCTCCAAGACCCCATGTTGAAGCATTGATGTGAGAGGGAAGATTGACATTAGATGAAGTGTACGTGCAATTTGTCCTTAATTCTAAGTGCATGATAAGGGTATGAGTAGAGAAAATATTTTTGTATATCACCTCCAATAAACTATGTTTACTTTCATATTATCCCCATGTTTTCATCCCCCTAAGTGTTAGTAAGAGGAATATGAGCTTTAGTGATCCATATAGGGGAGCTAGTCCCGAATCTAGAGATCCAACTCCTAATAGGGATACCCAAAACCTTGAGGTGGTTCCATTGTCTCACTTGAATGAGGATAAGATTGTCTCATCTCCTCATTGGTTGAAAGTTAAAGTGACAATAGTTTTGGCACACTTGCTGGGACAAGAGGTCCATTCCTTGAAAAGTTTTGGTGTTCTTCTCAAGATAGAAACTTTTGGAGGCAAGTTTCCTAAACACCAATGATGAATCCACGTATGAATCTACTAGTAAAGTAGCCCAAGTATTCTTATTTAATTTTTTTTCTTGATCTACACATTCCTCACAAGTCTCATGGATTACTTTGATGTTGAATTTATCCTAACACAAGTGGGTGAAACTTACCCTGCTTTGCCTATTCCTCCTTAATATGTGCAAGTCCTTATTCAACCTTGTCATGAACCCCATGTTACCTATAATCATTCCTTTTCATTTGGGTCTTAACCTAGTCCACTTGGTTCTCATCCATTTCATACCATTTCTAGTTTTAAAAAATCTCTTCTTGGCTACCAAGACTATATGTTAGACCTTGACACTAGATATGGTTGTGGCCAAGTCATTCCTAGTGTTTGTATTATGAATAAAAGAAATTCTTTAGAACAAGTCAAAATGGAGTGGATACCTATAGAGGGGGATAATTTTCCAAATCTTACCTACGAGATGCTTGATATTTGTGGTCTAATATTCAACCTAGAGGAGAGATTGAGAGCTCATGAACCAATTCCATCCTGGCAAATTCAAAATGCCCCAATGTCTTTGTCCATTTCCTAAGGATTTCCCTCTTATAAATACATCCAATAAAAGAATAAAAGTAAGGAGGATGCCATGCTTCATCAGGTTGATAAATTTGAATATCATGGTGAGAAAGGAGTTTTAAATTTTGTTAATCCCATCTTGAAAAGGAGCTTTGATTAGCCAACCAGGTTTTAAGACAATATATCATGGCAGCTGAAGGTGAACTCTCTAAGCCTACTTTTCTAACTTAGAATCAAGGTGACAATCCCAAGGAAACTCCAAGTTTCCTAAACATATCATTCACCCCTTCATTATCCTCGCAACCCCATAAAAAGACCTTTGAACCTACCTTCCCAAGATGGAAAGAGGTGTTGATAGCTAGTGAAGAAAGGAACAAATCATGCTTAGGTGGAGAAGTTGTTAGGGGAAATAAACTTAAAATCATCCAAATCCCTCCCACCCCTCATTAAGAGTCCATTAAACCCATCTTCCTTCCCCCTCTAGCTAATCAAATTTGCCTTTCCAATGATGATAATTTCTTGGATACTTGGGAATCCCATTTGGCCAAACTTCTTATTTTTGAGGTGCCTAATGTTGATATCACCAAGAGGGAGGATGAGATTGAAATCTTGGATTAGATTGAAGATGAAGAGGAATTGACTGCCAATAAGGAGATATCAGGTTTTGGAGATGAGAAATAAGATCCTCCTTGTCTTGAAGAAGAGGTCTTGCAAGAGGTTCTCTTGGACCCCAAAGAGGAAGAGGAAAAAGTCTCTTTTGTTCTTCCTTCTCATGAGGTAGACCAGTCAAAAGATGATGATCTATGGCAGATATTTGAAAAAATATGTAGTGAAGTTAAAGCCCTTAAAGATCCTACAAGTTATTTGGAGCTAACTACTAGACATGACAACAAGAGGTTGTCTCTCAAAAGGGAGACATGTGGCAAACCTATGTATAGATGTTCAAGGAGTATGAGGAACATGAAAAGACTAAACTCCTAAAAAAATAAGATCAAGATGTGGGAGAGTAGGTAGGTGTTGAAGAACATCATCATCAAGATGGTATAGATCATGATGGAGCAATATATGGTGACTTTAAACCTTTTGAAAGTGACTTAGAGCTTGTTTCTACATCCACCTATGAAACTGCCTCCACCAACATCAAAGAAGAATGTGAGCAAGAAACACTTCTTAATGATCACGATACAATTCTCCTTGAAGAGTTTGAAGAGGTTGTGAAAATGGAATATGATGATGATGATATACAAATTATTCATGAGGAGATAAGAGGATAGGAGTATGAATCATTATTTCAAATCCAAGAGGACTTCATCTACTTTGGAGACCTGTTTGAGATGACTCCATTCAATGACATGTCAAATCAAGGAGCAAAAAGAAAGAATGAGTCATCTAGCACCCCCTCTAAGAGGAAGAATGCTTGGAATCCTCACTCATCTAGTGAGGAAGGAGATATAATGTAGTTACATTTTGATATAGGAAGGGAGCTATGATCAAGATGAATGTACATATTTGTTTACTTTCAATTGTGTCTTGTTTTTGCTAAGTGCTTAGTAACACAAGTGTGTCCTTGTTTTATGTGTTGTTAGTTATTTTGTGTGTTTTTATTTCCATTTTTGTTTTTTGAGGTAAGTTAAATATCTTTTTGATCTTTTAAATTTATGTTCCTATTATTTATAGGTGCATTCTGACTCCCTTGGCCCAATGGATAGGATAAGACTACTAGTCATTAACATAGGCAAGCATATTACCCTTAAGAGTTGCCAAATTGTTGACCAAATTTTAATTATAATAGAATGAGGTAAACCATTACTATTTTTAAATTTTTAATATGGTTCCCATGTGTCCTATGGGATTCTCATAATGTTCTATACATCTTACTTGGCCTTATCCTAGTCCTTGTCTAAGTTCATCTCCCTGGAAATGGCCTAGTCAACTAAGGTCAACCTTGGTCAACCATAGTAAAACTTAGGAAAAATAAAAAAATTATGTATAATATGTTTTCAAGTTTTCTCAAGTCATGAATTTATCATGTACTAAGTTTTCATGTGGAAAAGGGGTCTTTTGGCCACTTTTCTAGCCCATTAATTGACTTGTATAAACTTTTATGCAAGAAAATTTGTCACAAAGGTGAGTTTAAATGTGGAAGAGGTAAGGATAATGTTATGAGTAGTAATATGTCATCCAAGAGTCATTTATGTGCAGAAAATGGGAGTTTCTCCTTGTTTTTAGGCCCTTTTAGGCATTTATATTGATTCCTTGACCTCATCTTCAGCTAAAAACGTGGGTGGAGTGAATCTTAACCTCCCCAAACTATTTTAAATTATTTTTTTCAGTTATAATTAAAAAAATTCCATCTAAAACTTCTTTTCCTTCATTTTCTCTTGACAAGCAAATAAAGGCCAAATTCAAGCACTTGGCATGGGCCATCCAGGTGGAGTTGGGAAGAGTGATTCTGGGGGTGGATAGTAATATGAGTACAACTAATTTTAATAATAATAACTTTAAATTTGGTTCCTCATACTTTATGAAAAATGGCTAGCACTCCATATAGCTTTTTATGGATTTATAACCATGAGGGGGTCACTGTTTGAGCTTGTCTCAGATTTTATTCTTTTGGCTTGATGGATTTTTGTGTTGTAGGTGTTTATACATGATTTTCAAGACATTCCCATGCTTATTTTGGTTATATAGGGCTCAAGTACTTGGTAAATCCTCTTCTAGGTTGGTATATACTTGAAAGTGATTTATTCATGTTGGAAAAAGTGTTTTAATGTTTTTTGGGGATGCTCCTGATGTATGTTAGGAATTTAATAATTGAAAATTGTTTTTTAGATGCTTGGAAGGCCTTCCCTTACATATTTTTTCTCTTTCATGTTCTTGCCTACATATCACAATCAAACCTTCATCTATAGCCCTCTGTTGATGTCATGATGGCATCATGCCTAGGTAACAACCTTCATAATGGTTTCAAGACTTGGGAGATATTTGGAGTGAATTTGTGAGATGCTTGAGCTTGATAGAGAAGGGTCAAAAAGTGCTATTAGAGTATAAATAAAATGTGACTAAGTTTTTGAAAACTTTGTCCCAAAACATGAAAATAGAGGACCCTATGGTTATTACAAGCATCATAAATCATGGATAAATAGCTTTTTATTCCTTTAGGGGTTTTAGACTTGTTTTCCCTAGTATATAAAATAAGTTTACCAATTTTTGAGAAGAAGGAATGAAAGGTGATTTGAGTTTGAGGGTCTTGAAAGCATTCCAAAGCACACTTAGAAGTTTTAGTGTTATCTACAGTGTTGTGAAAATATGAATGGTTTGACACCTCTAACAAGAAACCATAAATTGTCTCATGCTTGAATTACTCTCATTAACCCAAACATACATTAATGACCAAAATATCACATCAACAAGGTTGGATCATGTTTTTACCCCTAAACATTCTCCTTTATCTATATAGAAGCCTGGGAAAGGCCATCTACAATAGGGGCTTTCAAATGGTGATGTGGAAGGTTGGTTTTCACCTTATCTTGGACTCTAAAGGAGAATAGGATGTTTGGAGACTCAAATAACTTCATGTAAAGATATGTCATCTTTAGATAAGTTCTAAACATCATAAAAAACACCTATAGGTAGGATTGAATCTCCAAACATATTTAGGTCAAAATAATAGGTAGTTAGTGAAAGATTGAAGTTAGTGTTCCCAATGGTGATAATGTCATTCAAGGTAAATTAATTAGTTTAAAATCCTATATAATGAAGTTTTAAGCCTCAATAAGTGTTTAAAATAGTGATTTTAGAGCCAATGCATCCTCTAAACACAGTCAAGATTTATCTCAGTGCATAGAAGGTAGATGGTTTAGTCTTAGGGAAGGAGATAAAATAGCATGGTAAATGGAGATAAATCTTGTAAAAATTGTGGATAATAACCTAAATAATCTTAAAAACATTTATTATAAGGTTTTTATTGTGACTCAAAACCTA
Source organism: Torreya grandis (assembly GCA_037957365.1). Lineage (NCBI taxonomy): Eukaryota > Viridiplantae > Streptophyta > Pinopsida > Cupressales > Taxaceae > Torreya > Torreya grandis. The sequence goes on from JARHVA010009540.1 coordinate 290,114, forward strand.
AGCCAAGCCAAAATCCACCTACAGGCAGGGCAGACATAGGTACACTCAGATAGTTCATAGGAGTTGATAATTTAAATGGACCTTATGGATAATATATTTGATGATATTGATGATATAAATGGATTTAAAGGCTTATATAATGTTTTCAAACATAATTTAAGACATATATTCATGCCTATAACCACCTTAAGCATAAACATGGGTATTCTTTAAAGGAAACATAGTCATATTGAAATCTAGGTAATAAGTTGGTGTTGTTTTGATGATTCATAGGTGAAAACAAGGAATGAAGAGAGTATAATGACATATAAAATTAAAATGATGTCCACACACCATGACCAACATCACCATGATAACCTAAAAGCAATATAGGTGATTGTCTTAGTCAGACAGTGAGCAAAAGGTAGTGTTGTGGTAGATAAATCACCTATATCATTAATGACATGAGCCCCAAACATGGAATAATGGTTATAAAATATTAATTAGTATATTATAAATTAAATCAAAAATCTTGCTTCATGAAAAAATGCCAAACAAGGGTGTTTCTCACACCAAACACAGTCCATTCCAAGAACACCTTTGCATACAACCTTTCCTAAAAGTTTGCCTAAGGAATTTGAGGATTTAGAGGTTCAAAGAATGGATTAAGGGGATAATTTTTGGTACACATCATCTTTGTGACTTAAATAAGATTCTATAATGTCTAAATTTGATGAAAAAATAATGAAACATACCCCTATTCCTTCTCAAAATAGGGGTAGTTTTCCCATGCAAAACACAGATAATTTTTGAGAAAAGGATGACTTGGTGAGAATCGGATGTTATGGGTCTTGGATTAATGTTTTTTAATATATATCACACATAAAAAAAATCTAGAAAACCTTGATATAAGTTTTGAGGTCAGATAGGGTACCCTACACAACAAGGGTTACAGTCATATGTGAGGGAAATCCTTAAGCCTACAAGCTGAGTTGAGGGTCATGTATATATTTATCCATGTCCATGATTTCCACTTGAATAATTCATAAATACATAAATATGTAAAGGAAACCATTGGAATATTAGGTGGAATCTCAAGTGTTAGGCAGACCTATTGGCAAGGACTAAGCCTAATGCCAAACAGGGGTCAGGTTTCATTTTTAGCTCTTGATGATCTATTAAAAATATTGTAACATGTTTGTGGGATTCATATACAGGTTTTTAAACCTCTAGTGGATAATATAATCATCATAAATCCATATTTTGACTTGTAAGCTCCTAAACCCTCACAAAATAAATGAAAATGGCTCGAGTGGTCAAGTTAAAAAGCTAAAAAATTTCATGAGCTTATGCATGAGACCTGTAGGTGTTTACTGAATATGGATATGGTCCTTAAGGATACCTTAGTGTAATTTTTGAATATTTATAAGGTGTATCCTTGATGAACAAACATTAAGAGGGCTAGTCACTCCAAAACCCTTGAAAACCCTATTTTATGACCCGATGGGAGAAATGAGAATAGAAGTGTATCCAAATACATTAATTTGACCATGAGTGTGAAACATAAGTTGTTTACAACATAATTGGGATAAAATAAATGGAATAATATTATATGGAATCCATATAGTTCATGCAAGAAGTAGGTTTATTTACCATTTTCTTATGTTTTGTAGGTCCTAAAGATGATCAATGGATACCAATCATTTGGTGGGAATTATAAGAGTTTTTATAAGTATTCATGGTCATTTTATCATGTTAATAATCTCCTATGTCTATCTACCATCTCTTTCATTTTAGCCAGTCTAGTGGGTAGATAGTGAACACTTAGGATAAAGTGGTAAATTTTAGTTTAGAAAGCCTTTTAAGGCTAATTTGATAAAAAATAATTATATTAAAACTCTTTTCACATTTCATCCCTCTTATTTCATGGATTTTATTATATAATTGAATAGTTATTAGATTTTAAGTCTGAGAGGTGTATAAAAAGGAGTAATTTTGAGACTACCAAGGATGATAGTTCATGGCCAGAATGATAGGGATGATCAAGAACCTCTCCAATGCATGTGATGGATTATTAGTAACCCCTCTCACTCAAATCCATTATCAAACTTGATTATTTGGTGTCATAAGGGGGTTTTGGAAGGCTAATCATGAGGGGTAATTTTTTGTGCAAGGAAATGAGTCTCTTGACCACTTTGTAGTTCTTGGATGATTGGAGATGACATTTTTAACTCTTGTGGCTACATGTATCTCCAAATATCTCTCTCACATGCACAAATAACTAATATTTTTAGTTTTGACAAGTTTTCTATGATGCTTGGACTCCCCTCTTTCTTTCTTCCCATATGTTTTATAAATTGAGTTTTTTTGGCTACTATATGGATCTCTCTGCATGGGTATGGTGAATCCCTACCAATTTTTTTCCTTGAGATAATAAATACAAGTGTTTTAACTCATTAAAATATTTCACTAAGTGTACATAATGGATGTTAGTCTTGTGTGTAGGTTTTGTTTACCTTCACATGCTACTCTCCTTAGTACCTTATGTGTTTGTAATCTCTATTTTACAAGTCAAAAAGAAGTGTTAATGTAGATTGTAGGTGTAGTGAGTAGGATAATAAATAGAGTGTCTTATAATGTCTATTTTCTAGTTCCTCCTAGCCTATGTTATCTCTAAAACCCCATGTTGAAGCATTGATGTGAGAGGGAAGATTGACACTGGATGAAGTGTATGTGCAACTTGTCCTTAGTTCCAAGTACATGATAAGGGTATGAGTAGAGAAATTTTTTTGGTGTATCACCTCTTATATACTAGGTTTAATTCATGTTATCTCCCACTTTTTATCCCTCCAAGTTTTATTATTAGGAATATTAGCTTTAGTTATGTATCAAGGGGAGCTAGCCCCTAATCTAGAGATCCACCTCCTAATAGGGATACCCACAACCCTGATGTGGTTCCATTTTCTCAATTGAATGATGAGAAGCTTGTCACATCTCCTCATTTGGTGCAAGTTCAAGTTAAAACTACCTCATTATCCTCTTAAAAGTCTTGGGCTAGATACTCAAAAAGTCATTTGCCTCTGATAAGCTTTGTGACCTTGATTTTCACATCATACTCCATTTCCTTCATTATCCAACTAGATATTTTCTCATTTATGTCTTTATTCAAGATAATCTCCTTGATATTTGGATGGTCCACCATTAGGTGTATCTTATTTTTAAACAAAAAGTATCTAAACTTATTGAAAGACCTTATAACTAAAATTACATGTTTTTCAATAAAAGATTACCTTGTTTCATATTATTCTAAGCCTTGAATAAAGAAGGATATTGAATACTCCAAAGATTCATGGTTTTGTTGCATAAGAATTCCTGAAAGGGTGTCTATGTTAGCATAAGTATACAAAATAAAACCCTTTGTGATATCTAGGTTTATGAGTATAAGAGCACTAACCATGGCCTTCTTGATCTCTTCAAAACTCTCTACTCCTTCTTTGGAACATTTGAAACTTGGATTATTATTTATCATAGTTGTCAATGGCTTAGTTAGAGTGGAAAAATCTCAAATATATCTTCTTATAAAATTGACTTTGTCTAAGAAGCATTGCAAATCCTTCTTGTGCTTAGGCAAGGAATGTGCCAGAATTAAATCTATCCTTTCAGGATCTATACTCAAATAATGTTTAAAAATCACATGTGCAAGGATATTACTTTTATGAACTAAGAAGACACACTTTTTGGGATTTAGGGATACCCAAAATTCCCTACACCTTTCAAACACTTTCTTTAGGTGAATCATGTGCTCATTTTCAATCTTTGAGAACACTATTATATCATCCAAAAAAACAAGTATAAACCTATTAAGGAGGCCTTGAAATGCCATATCCATGGCTCTCTAAAAGGTTGCTCAAGCATTGGATAAATTGAAGGACATATTTCTATATGAAAATGTCCCTCATTTTGTAGTGAATTCTATCTTGAACTAGTCTTATTCCTTGACCAAAATTTGAACTATTATATCCATCCAAAAACAAAAACATTTTTGAACTTATAACCAATTGTAATATTTGTTCCATAGATGGAAATGGATAATCATCTTTGAGGGAAGCCTTGTTCAAATCCTAGAAGTCAACACAGTCTAATCTAACCATTCTTATTCTATACTAGAACAAAGTTTGCCACCCGAGTTGAGTGCTTGATTGTAAATATAATAAATGACTCTATGAGCTTATGAAGGTCATCTCTAATCAAAGGATCAAGATTTGGATTTATAGGACTTTTTTTTATCTCACTTGTTTAGTTTTAGCCTCTAATTTAATGGTGTGTTGAGCAATATTTGGATCAAATCCCTTGATATCACTATATTTCCATGCAAACACATCAACAAAACTTGTACATAATTCAATGAAACATTCCTTTTGTGTAGGAGTGCATACCTTATCCAACTTCAAGTTCTTACTAGATGGAATCTCTACATTGACATAATATTCCTCCTTTGTTAAAAAATACAACTTTTCCTTTCTCAACTAATTATAACCATTAATATATTTTCAAGTGTGACAAATCCCTTAGGTAACTTATTTGTTTTTAGTTGCATTATTTTATCACCATACTACTACAATAACGTTGATTGATTTCTTGAAGAAAACTCAACTTCTTCTTATAAGAGCTTAATAATTTGATTTTCATCTTCAAAAACTTGTCAATTACCATGGTTATTTAAAATATAAGACCTTAAAACCACCTTAATATGTGACTAATTTTTTTCACTTTTTATATCATCTGGGATACTAAATTGTGCCCCAATGGCAGCCAATCTATCTGCATGTTTGTTCTCATTTCTTGGTATTAACCAAATGTTTAAATCCTAAAAATCCTTAATTAAGTCATGAAACCTATGTTTATAAGATATAAGAAAAAAAATCATACATTAAGACCTCTTACTTGGTGAACTACAAGTTCATTATCACCAAAAACATGTAAGTCATTGGTTTCATCTTCCTAGCCCATTGTAAACCATGAACTACTATTTCATATTTTGCAACATTATTTGAACAAGAAAACTAGAAATTAATAGAGGATAAATAAATTTGATTTTATGTATAAATTAACATCATTCTATCCCTAGTACTATTCTTATTCTTTGATCCATCAAAGTATAATTTCCATAGGCCATCATTAGACTCATCATCCTTCATCATAGATGGAATTGGTGTATCATTCTCATGGAGGAAATAAACAAAAAATCCCTCTTCTTAATTTAGCTTATAAGGATCATATTTATGAAAATTAGATTACCACTCATCAAGGAACATATCTGTAACTCCATCTAAAGGTGATTCATCATTTACTTCACTAGTTCCTAATACCCCATCTGAGATAATACAATTAGTATTTAAAACACTTGGCTTATATAGTTCTAAATGGAAACATGATATAGTTTTAGAATGTATTGTTACCTTGGTATCATACCTAATTATAAATACCAAATATTTCCAATTAGCTAATAAGTATCCTCTTATATCTAAAGTGAAGTCCCTTGATAGACACATGGCAAAGTAGGGAGGCAAGTCCACCACAACTACATCCTACTGAATGGTAACATTGGGGCAAGAATTTACTGTCAACTTTAGACTTTTAATAATTCTTACTATGTTTGTTGTTTATCCATATAGTTGTAATACCCCTTTAGTATTTGTTTCATAAACGAGACCAAGCTTATCAATAATTTTCTTAGGCATAACAATGCTACTAGCTCCATTATCTACCATATAGTTATGGACTAAAGTGTCACTAACTATGAAAGATACATTAGAAGCAAGGAGTTTTATTTGATTTTACCTTAGTTTTGTCTATCTCTACCATATTATGTACTTTTTGTACTTGTTTCTTAGTTGGCTAGTCTAAATTAGTTAGGACAACACCTTTCTCAGCTGGCTTTGGAGATAACTTAAGATCTGAAAGCTCTTGAATGAGCATGTCCTTTTATCCTAGAATAAAGAGGGAATCCCATATGCTAATGTTAATGTTAGAATTATTCATCTAATCTACTATACTAAATTTATCCCCACTAACCTTTGGCTACACTTTTTGAACCATTGGTTGCTCTCAAACTAAAGGTACTTGAGGGACCTTTCCAACATCTATACTCTAATTTTTCTATGTTGTACGGGAAATAATTTTATCTCTAATACTCTTAGAAATAACATTAGGATTACTCTGATCATTACTCACATCTTGAGCCTCATCAGTGGATCTTATTTTAGCTCTAGTTATAGTTGTAACTTAGCCACTTATATTTCTAGTCTCAACACCCTTATTGAATATAATATGATCATCCATTTGCCAATTCACATTAATGGCATCAGGATACCCTTGAACATTTTGAGTCTCTCCTTGTGATGCCAAACCTTTCTCTTGATATTGACCTTCTTAAAGAGAAAACTCTTCTTGTGTCAATTGTGGCATAGTGATGTTTTATGACACCAAAGATTGGTTTTGAGCATCATGGAGATTATATGGTTGCTAACATGAATCCTACATCAAATTGTTTTGAGGAGGTGTGGGAAAAACAATATTGAAGAGGAAGTTATATAAGGATCAAGAGATGTATATGGTTTAACTTGAGTTATGGCTCCTTGTGGTTGGTAGGGTGGTCTATTTTCTTTAAACCCTTGATAAGGAGGCCTTTGATCTCTAAAATGTTGATATGTGGTTTGATTTTGTTGTTGATAAGGCCTATTATCTTGGTACTAATACTTTTTAAGTTATATTATTTCATTCCTAAAAGATTATAACAAACTTTTTAACTCTCCAAGCTACTAGTTTGACTAGAAAGGGCTGTACTTTGATCTTTAGGGGATGAAATAGGAGCTAAATATGGAATTTGAGGAACTTGAGGGACTAGTATAGACTTAAATTCTAGGAATACAGGCATTAGGGGCCTTAGAGAGAGCTTACCAGATTATATCAAGCTGTTTTCTAATATTATTGTAACCTCATAAGCATCTAGCAAGGTAATACCACCCATTGACTTTATCACCACACTATTATCAGAATTGAGGGATTTTAAATAGTATAAAAAAGCATACTCTAGGGATGGTATAATTAATGTAGGTATCCCTAATATTATTGTAACCTCATAAGCATCTAAAAAGATAATACCACCTATTGACTTTATCACCACACTAATATCAGAATTGAGGGATTTTAAATAGTATAATAAAGCATACTCTAGGGATGGTATAATTAATGTAGGTATCCTAGTCCATGTCTTTCGGAAACTAAGGTTAAAATCAAACATGAACTCATGAGAAACTCTCTTTATGGTAATCAGTTGTTCAACTAAGGATAGGTGGTCAGATTTGTCCTCAAATTATCTAAGGATGGACCTAATTTATCCCAGGTAGAAATGGAATTCAATAGGAAATTTCTATACCATTATAGTGCTTTTCCTTTGAAGAAAGTAGCAAGCAGTCCAATAGCTACATTATCTTGAACAACATTGTGCACTAAACAAAGGTTGAAAACATCTTGGATGTGCTCAATAGGAGTTGTTTGATCTTCTCCTGAGAAGAATGGGATACTCTTAAGGGTAGATATAGGAATGCCATCAAAATAGGCTAAATTCAATGGACTACCTCTATTGAATGGAATGAACACTTAGTTTTTTGTGGCTATTTAGATAGTGGGGATTACACTACTTAGGACAATAGGATGACTAGGAGATGAATATTTATTTTGAGGATAAGGTCTTGTCCTATTAAACCTTTCTCTTTAATATAAACTAGAAGGAAATTCCATGAATTCAAGAGGAATACCTTTACTAGTTGACCTTGTAGTAACCTTTGGCATGAGATTATCACCTAGATGATGCTATAAAATCTACAATATAAATAATCTTTATCTTCTTATGGTGATGCATATCATCCTCTACTACAAATACTTATCCTCAGCTCTAAAATTCAGCTATGCCAAGGAGAGTAGGTCCCATCGGGTGTGCCAAAAACTATTGTGGTCTTAATTTGCACCCATGGAGGGAGGTCTTAAAGCTCTCTCCAAGTAAGCCACAAATGGAAACAACCTTAAGTTATGGGTATCCTATACTGATGTTAAACCTCTAAAGAAGTTTGGATTCTTGTATATTTATTATCTAAACTAATCTTACTTGGAAAAGGGAGAGAAATAGACAATAATGCATGAAAAAATGTAAAAAAAGGTGATGCACCAATGTTTTAGACACTTAAAATTACACAAAACACATTATGAGACACTTTAAAGACTACAAATATCACTTCACTCACTCTATGATCAACTTTTACATAAGTATTTCATAAAAAAAGCATGAAATAGCTATCAACCTAGTATGGGAGGGTATTTTTCCACTTCTAACCAATTAACAGACTATCTATTGCACTTATAATGACTTGTAAAATCTACAAGACACTTTAAGAAGGTGAGAAATTTGAGAAAGAGGTAAAGGAAAGCATACATTCACCATAGAAAACACTTCAATTATGCTTTTATAATGGAGGAATTCAGTCTTTTATTGTATCAAATAGGTGTTACAATACAAATTTGGTATAGTTTGGGCAAGCCAAAAACATAAGAGTCTCATATTATTAGGAGAAATGGGAGATATATAGGAAAAGGGGAAGAGAGAGGGAATTGATTAGATAGAATTCAATAAATGAGGTCCAATCACTTTGATGGAATCCCAACCACCTTTTTATCGATTAGCACTAATTTTTCTTTTCAATTAGCCATTAATTAGCTCCAAATAGTATTTCTAAGCCCTTTCATTGGCTTATATACACACTAAAAGAAAAGAACTTATTAAAAGTACTGAGTCATGATCCAATTAAAAGGGAAAAGTCCCCCAAACCCTAAAACTACATTGATTATTTTATCTACATTATTCAACCTCCAAACTCTCCATCTTCTTAATGAGCACATAGCATCATGCATCATCTTGATATGCTCCCAATGCTATCTAACAAACATTTTTGAATTCATTCATCTAGTGTCCCTTTTGAAAGTAATTTTTAGAAGACTATACCCCTACATCAACTTCTTTATCTATCAAAACTTTGCCATTACTCCAAAATCTTGAACATAGGTCCTCTATAGATGAAAACCAATTCCCCTATTAGTTTTCATATATCTATAATTCCCATGAAGATCTACAAGTTACTTAATCCATTAATCATGGATCAAGATGTAAAACCTATGCTTGATGTTAGGAAATAAAAACTTTTAACCAGATTTAAATGACCATAAATTAGATCTAAATTATGCACTAGCACACATCACAAAAAAAAATCATCAAATCATAGATAATAAGAAAACACAAATGGAGATAAAAAATAACAATCACACATAGCACAGATCTATCATGGTTCACCCAATGTGGGCTACATCTACCAAGAAAGTCCTCAATAAAAATTATAATAAAAAACAAGATTACAATGAACTATCATAGAGATAGAATATCTCCTATAGAAAATGCTACACAAATTAAATGTTTCACTTTCACCCACACTTGCATAATATTGTATCTCAAAAGTTGCTATACCACACCCTACAATAAACAACTACACTTTTCAAAAAACATCTGCACTTTGACTCTAATCCTCAAAGCCATACCTTGCAAATGAATCATCAAACTCTAAAGGTCACACCACACTTGTATATAACAAACCAAGGAAAAATCCACCAAATGAGGAGAAAATCACCATGCTTATATAAGATAGGCATCATCCACTAAAAGACACCTCAATTCTACCTAAGAAAGCTTATCTAAAAGCTCCATCAATAAGTAACATGCCATTTTTATCTCTCCACCTCCAAAGGCACATTTTCTAAGGACATGTGATCATAACCAACTCCTTGGATCAAGGAAGACATTATATTTTCCAATAAATAACTAAATACCTAAGATCAAGTAAGTCAACATGGAAAATAGGCATCTAAAAACTAACTTCATAAAATATGGAAACATAGAAATTATAAATATAAGGAATATGCCACTCACATTTGCAGTAAGGCTCCACAAAAGGTGGAGTAAGGAAATTTATGCTCTCCATATTTGTGGAGCTCTCTAGGCCCCCAAAATATATCCTTATGGTCATGTGATAGCCCCAAAGGGCTCCACACTCAACACTTGAGGGCTTCTAAATGGTTTAGTTAAGCTTTAATGGTGATCTATGATTACATAGGGTTTGTTCTTGGTAACCTAGATCATATCTTGATCTCACATTCATACCTTTACCTATGGGTGTCAAAATCCTTTTGAACTAACATGTCCACCCATGTGGCATCTTCTTTGGATTCTCTTTTCCATTTTAAAATTTGACCATTGTCACCTTAGACATGT